>JAQIWZ010000002.1:0-62727 GCA_034697245.1 Malaconothrus monodactylus | reverse complement strand
GCATTACATCAATATATTTGAAGCAAAATATAACAAATAAATTAAATTTTATTTTATTAATAATTAAATAATTATTAAATCATTAAATATAGTAATAATTATTAATAACAATAATTATAATTGTGTCCAAAATGGGAGTCGAGGTATTAATTGATCTCAAATTTAATAAATATCTCAAAGATTTGATTTAAAAATTAATTAAATTTTTCGAAACTTAAGGAAAAGGGAATCAAAAACATTAAATTCACGAATTGGTCCAAAACCTATTCCTGTGAACCCGAACTATATTTTGTGCCACAAAATGTCGAAGAATTAAGAGAAGTATTCATTTATTTTCAAATCAGTTAATTTATTGATAAATAAATTGAAATTTTATTTTAAATTCTTTTGAAAAACAGATCATATTTTTGGCTAAAAGTTGTAACAAAAAAGTTCGAATCGCGGGTTGCGGTCATTCGCCGTCTGATATTTGTTGTACTAATGATTATATGATTAGTTTGAGTTATTTTAATAATGTATTGAGTGTTGACCGACAGTCAAATAGGGTTAGAGTTGAGGCCGGTATCACTTTCACTCAATTGAATGCACATCTGGACAAACATAGACTCGCATTTCCAGTGTATGTATTCATTGCATCCATATTTATTTTTATCTAATTAGCTCTAATTTAGTTAAAACTTAATTTGATATTTAATATTTAAGTACAATATGTCTCCCATTTTGACGACCAATTTTGAAGGCCCGACTGCTTCTATGGGTCCATAATGTTAGTGCTCGGGTTTAGCAAAATCTCAAATTTAGTACTCATAGTATGATTTCAATGCACTCATAGCGTAATCAGTGTTTCGATTTTGTTAATTCACATCAAAGTTGAAAATTTTTTTCGGAAACAATAAAAATTTGAATTTTTGGCAATTCAGGAATAAATAAATACAAAACATATTTGAATAGAGACTTAACCCACAACTTGAGTTGTCAGCAATTTTTCTCTCATTGTCGGGTTTGAAAACACTTTTCTGTTGCACTAAAGAGTTGCCAAATCGGGTCATACTGTTCAGTAAAAACTTAATAATTAATTAGTCGCTTATTTCTTATTATGTTTTTTCCAAATCTCAAATAATTTAATTTAAAATAAAATTGAATTCTATGACAGTTTGGGTTCAGTATCAGAATTAACGATCGCTGGAGTGATCAGTACTGGAACTCATGGAACGGGTGCTAAATTCGGCATTATATCTTGTTATGTCGTAGATTTGGAATTGATTACGACTTCTGGAGATACCATAAAGTGTTCACGTGATGAAAACAGTGATATATTTCTATCTGCTTTGTGTGGTTTGGGAGCCATTGGAATCATTATACGAGTGACACTTCAATGCGAGCCCGCATTCCTTCTCTACCAATACAACTATCCGTCAACTCTCGATGAAGTTCTTGAAGATCTAAACGATCAAAAAGGAAGTTGTGATCACTTTCGCTTCTTATGGTTTCCACACACAAACTATGTTTCAATCTCTAATAATAATAGAATTTATAACAAAGAATTAACAAAATACACGAAATTCCAAAAGGCTTACAATTGGTTCTGGAATTATGGAATAGGATATTATACGCTTGAATTTGCGTATTGGGTCAGCACTTATTGGCAGCCATTAGTGCCATATATTAATCGTATCTCATTTTGGTTGCTATATTCGAAACCACAAGAAAGAATTGATGTCAGTTATGATGTCTTCAATTTCGAGTGTCTTTTCAAACAACACGTCAATGAATGGTCTATTCCTTGGTATTAATTATTCTAAATTATTGACTAAAGTTTTATAAGTATTAAAATGATTTAGTCTTTATTTAAATAATTAGTGAAAAAACAGCTCATGTATTACTCGAATTGAAGGAATGGATTGATTCGACTCCAAATATTTACGTTCACTTTCCAGTCGAAGTTCGTTTTGCAAAAGAAGATGATATTTATTTGAGTCCAGCTTTTGGTCGCGATTCGACATTCATTAACATAATTATGTACAGGCCTTACGGTAAAGATGTATCACATTCTCAATATTGGAACCAATACGAAAAGATAATGAAAGAAGCCGGCGGTCGACCCCATTGGGCAAAAGTAATAATCATAACATTCATAAAATTTATAGAATTTATTCAAATTATTATTGATTTTGTTAATTCAAAAAATAGGCTCATAGAGAAACTGCGGCTGATTTTGTGAAAATGTATCCCTATTTCAGAGCCTGGACTCATGTTAGAAAGCGTTTGGATCCGATCAATATGTTAGTCAATGCATATCTCGACAGAATTTTAACGGAGTTATAATATCGATCATTGCATTATGCAGTCATTCACTTCTATTAATCGATTGATTAATTTTCTTAATTGCAGGCATTTTTACATTAATTCTAATATCAAACAAATAATTATTGTAAAAATTAATTTTATTACAACTAAAACTTCATAAATAATCGAAAAGAATTAATGCAAACTATTTCTAAATTTAATATCAGTACAAACTTTGATAAATAATTAAAAGTCACAGCTATTATAGTCTTAATTGATTTTTACAACTTTTTGTTTAAGTTATTGTTCATAGCATTATATGATATTTAGTTATATTGAAAACTTTTAATTCAAAAGTTAAATGTGAATCAAATTTAGTTTTCATTTGTTTACTATATTTTCACATTTCTATTTAATTAATTAAATTATATTTCAATATATTTTTGTTTAATTTATAGCTATTTCTAATAAATTCAATAAAAATTACATTCAATTCAAATGAGAGTAATTTTCTGAATAGAAAAAAATTTATTTTAAGACTCTTTTAGACAATAGATGTCTCTAAAAGTCAAACAAATATAAAATAAGCTGAAGTTTGAATTTAAAATAAAGTGTGAAAATGTAAACATTGAGAAAGTGTTTATATAATTGTTATTTAAGTGTTTAATTAAATAAAATATTGAAATGAGTGATGAGTGGAAGCCATACGCTATTGATTACGACCCAATCAAAGTCGGAAGTATTGACGCAACTGATACTCAACCACACGATAAGGCGATCGTCAGAGCACTAAAGGTTTACAAATTTTATATTTATTTCAATTCAATTTATTTTCATTTTTAATCATATCTTATCTCAATTTGAATTATATCTTAGTCCAAATATAAGCTCAACCCTAACCTATCCAGTGATCCTAAATGTACTTTATTTGTGGCAAGATTTCATTTGAATACTAATGAAGACACCATTCAAGAGGTTTGAGATTTTTTTTTCTTTTTTGTTATTTATTAATCTTTTTTTACTTAATTTTAAGGAAATTTTATAAAAATATAGCTTTAAATGAGAGACAAGTAATTTATTTAACCAATCAATCAATTGATTAATCAATGGATTTAAAGATTAAAATCCATTTTATTTTTGACTCTTTTTGTGTATAAGAAAATACTTTAGAAACTTTAGTGAATTTGACGGAAGACTAGTTTTTAACTGATTGGGTATTCATTATCCTTGAATGCAAATAATTTATTGATATAAAGACTTTGAGTTATAATTATCTCAAATCAGAATCAGTTTTATTTTTATTTCTAATTTTTTGTTTCAAAATTTATGCTTTCGTTATTTTTATTCAATGATTTATTTATTCATTGTATGAGATTTTCTATTGTCTATAAATTTAAATTTTGATCTTTTGTTTAAAACTTAAGAAATTTTATTCGAATTTTCAATTTTGTGATATTTTTAGAGATTCTGATTTCATTTAAAGTTTTCACGAATTTGTGTCTAATTAATAAGGATTTGATTGATTTACATCGAAAAACAGATGTCTTTTAAATTATAGTCAAACAAAAAAATTGTTGAAATAAATGTGATTTTTGTTACTTTTTGTAATGATTTACGTTTGTTATCATTATCTTTAAATTGATTTATTTATGTTTAAAGTTTTTCTCCAAATATGGATCAATAGTTAGTATGCGATTAGTTCGTGATATAGTCACCGGTTTTTCCAAACGTTACGCTTTTATTGAATACAAAGACATGAAAACTGCTAAAAAAGTTTACGAAGAAGCGAATAATGCGATAATTGATGGCAAAAAGATTTTAGTTGATTACGAATGCTCGCGAACTATGTCTGGATGGAAACCAAGACGTTTGGGCGGAGGTTTTGGAGGAAAGAAAGAATCGGGACAATTGAGATTCGGCTGTAGAGACAGGCCTTGGAAGAGACCCATCACTACTAATGTTAATTTAGATTCCAATAGAGATGAACGCTATTCCAGTAAATCACTTCAATTTTATGGCAAACGCTATAAAGATCACGAAGAATATAATGTTAGAAGAGTTGAGACCAACTCTACTGAGAAAGAATACCGTTATCGATATGATAATAAAAGGAAGAAGAAGTAGAAGTATTGGTCGCACGCGACCATTACTCAAGAGTTACCAATTGATCCGCCCCTGCATTGCATTTGATCGGAGAGAGCAATAACTTAATTAAAGCACAAATATTTGTAAATATCTTAATGAGTTTTAAAAACGCAAACTTATATTAAATAAGATCTCCCGCTGAGAAAAGTGAACGTTTGTCTTATAAAATGAGATCACTTTCAGTTTCAGTTCTAATCCAAATACGCGTCTCGTTTCGCTATTTCAACTCATAAAGTACTTCTCGCCACTTGATTTACAGCTGCAAATGTCTGTTTTTCAATTGTAATCGACTCAATATTCTATTCACTTAACTCTAAACATATGCACCTCTTCTTCTCTTCTTTTATTTTCTAGCAATCAAATTGTCTGCTCTCTCTTTCCATAAATTAAACGGACATTTATGAAAGAATTATGCATTCAGTGAAGTACTGGTACTCTTTCTGTTTGGTTCGCATATAATCTCGTAATCTTTTCTCTCTTATGTCTCGTCTTTTTCTCATTCCTTTACGATTTCCTTACACGCAATTATTGGTAAGATATTGTTGTTGTGATTTTGGGGCTTAACTTTTGGACTACTCTTCAACTCAAATATTTTAAAATATGGACTAATAGTGATATTTTTAAATTACAAATTCTTTGTTTAAAGTAAATTAAATTAAAAATACTATTTTGTAAATGTTCAAAGTTTTAAATAAACATTTTGAATAAAATGTTTTCCAATGTTTCAAATATTAATATCTTAATCATTTTGAATTCTTATCTCAATTCAATCATAATATTTGCATTCCTTTGATTTTAAGCATTGATAAGTCATTTCTTTTGGAAATGTCTTCATTTTTATGATTTGAAGCTAAAGCTAATTTACGAGCTTTAATAAAAATAAAAAACTGGTTAATTCAATAATAACATAATGCAATGCATGACTTAATATCCTATTAAGTTTAGAGTAATCTCTCTTCTAGTCGGTAGCGCACAAGACAGTAATCTTGAACAGACTTTGAATAGGGCCTAATCTCCGACGAACCGATAGATTTCTGTAAAGATTTGACGTGAATTTTATTATAAAGCTATAGATGAGTAATAAAACTCGTCGGCCTGTGTTTTTATAATTTTCACAATATCTCAACTCATCTTTACATAGCAAAGAACTTCTAATTTTATTCAAAATAATGATCTGCTTCTGAGCTTAGAATGAAGCAAAATATTCACAGCTATCTGTACCCCACAAACAAAAAGAGTCGGTATATAATCGTTGGTGAGGTTAGAAACTTGAATGTTGTTCAGGTTTGAATGTTGTTAATGCTTGAAATGGTTAGTATAGAGTGTATTATAGGGCGAGTCGCTGTGGAACGTGTAATATGAGTGTTTAATGTGATATCTGGAGGCATCAAATGTTAAGGCACGCGTCACTTTTGTGTAGATTAACATTTTTTTCTTCTTAATTTATGTTTTTATTGTAAAATGCGTTTCACTATTTTATAGCTGCAATTATTTTGCACTCATCTCACAATCATTGCATAATTAGAGGTTTTCTATTAAAGTTCATCAGTCAATACTATATTTAGGGTTAGCTTTGACTCAAGCCTCTTGTCTCTCATTTCCTGTTCTTTGTATTGAAGGAATGTTTCGGAACAGAATTATATAAAATTGCAATTAAGTTTTATATCTTAGAGATAACTCTTTTTATAATGCGAAAGCAGTACTATGTCATTGCTTCGATGAATTAACTAATAGTTCAAATAAATATATCATTATTTCAATAAATTTTAATCTATAATTTAAACGAAGCATAAATTAAAGGATTAAAAGGGTTTACGAGAATATCGAGATGAAAAACTTTACAAATTTGAGAAAAACAAAAAGAAATGATATTAATTTTGGTGATTATATTTTTTTCATAAGCGTTTGAGTTGAAAAAAACGAAATTTAATTCTATCAAAATTTTAAATTTAATAAAATTTTCGTTATGCTGTGCTTTTAAAAAGTTTGGACTTAGCTATAAAATTATAGAAAACTGTTTTTTCTTTATCAAGGTTTCAAAAGTTTGCGTAATAAATGATTGTTTATTCTCAAGATTAGTTGAACGACTTGAGTAAAAGAATTATTTATCAAAGATTCTTATTTTTATTACATAAGTGCAGTACCTGTTCGTCCGCAACAGTCGATTTACACAAAGCTTTATATAAATACAGGTTGAATAAAGTCGAGTATTTTTCAGCGGCTTTTACTCAACAGATTTTCCTCGAATAAGTTGTAAAAGTTATAAAAAACAAATAATCCCAGAAGTATTTTCTGAAGTAATATATATTACAAATTAATTCTTTTCCTATTGAATAAATCAATGTCCGAATCAATGTCTTCCACCAAAATTGTGAGCATTAGCATTAAGTATATGTGAAATTTAAGGAAAAGACTAATTACCGGTTTGTATTCATCACCGGTATGTTTAACTAAGAACTAACAGGTGCGCGATCAACAATTTTCTTAATTTTTAAAAGCATTCAAGGCGTGAATTAATTTAAAATAATTTTTTTTTCTTTGTTAGATATCTATATTCTTCGCCTAAATAATAGTATAGTTAAAGCTTTAAATACTTGCTCAATATTTTTGTTGTTGTGTACTTTACAGCAGTAATCGGTTGTATTGTATAATCGAAAATAAATTGCTAAACAATGCTTAGGCTATGAGTCAACCTTTTTCTAAGAAGGATCCTGTGATGAACTTTGACCTTATAAATTACAGACGTAACTTAGGCTACAATAACTTTTATGTTTTTTATACATTACTTCAATCATTGCAGTATCGGTTAATAGCATTTTGGACATCAAAAGCTTTACTTATGTGATGAGAGTATTTTCTAGTGATTGACTCGAGGCTAAAATTTTATTTTCCATCACTTCGAGCGTTACTGAACCGATATATTGATGATAACTTTTGCTTTAAAAACAAAACTTTAAAATTATGGCCATCAGTAATTGATTTTTATTTTATTCGTTATTTAGTTTTTTAATAGCTTTTTATAAAAGCTCACAATAAAAAAAGTTAGATTAAAAATTTTAAAAACTTTTAAAAATATCTTTTTCTTATTGAAAAAAATATAACTTGAGTTCATTACAGACGCGAGTCTTCATATATATTAAACATATCACGCAAACCAAAATCATTTATTTTTACTTTCCTGACACTTTGCAATTATCATCAATAGAAGCATTGGTTTGTCAGTCAATGAAATGTCTGGCAGCCGATGGCCATTAAGAGGACTTACTTTTAGCATTTTTTATGGTGTGAGCCATCGTTTGGTATCACTTAAAATATCGCTGCAAAACATAAGCCATAATTCTAATCACAAATTCATGCCGTGTTCTATCACATCGTTAATAAATTACTATTTTTATAAATATTGGCGCATAGATTGTCGACCCCCACATATTTTGTGTTAGTAGAAAACAGGACATCTCATCTTCGATACACAAACATGTATTGCATTCTTTGTTTAGTATACTTTAATCGCTTGAAAATTTTTCGCAAGAATTTTTTTAATTGAATTGATTATATGAATATCTTTTGCTAATTTGAAGCTCATTTAAAGTCTAAATCACGTACTGTTTGTTGGCTTTACTCTGATTACATGTGTGCTTATATACAAATGTCTTTTTAATCAACAAAATTAATCTTAAAACTAATCAAACTATTCATACGCTATTTTTAGACTCAAAACTTGATAATAAAAATAGAGAGAAGATTTTTATTTGCATATTAATGAATGGCTGTCCCTTATTATTACTATTATTTATTAATCATTAAAAATTTCTTTTCAGCCCATCTCTTAAGTGTGTGAATGCGCAACAATGAATTTATTATATCATTTGTTATAAAAAAATAATTAATTTGATTTGAGCGCGACTTAGCAATCAATTATTCTAATGACAAAACTTATTAACCGTTTCTTAACATATTTCAAATAACGAGCACTTCTTTTCGTTGATTTTGATTCATTCTTTCAAAAAGGTCTCAGTTTTACGCAAGAATCTCAAGAAATGGCTAAAAAATTTCAAAAGCCCGGAGCTATCATTATCGACATCGAGGGTACTACTACTGATCCAAAGTTCGTATCGCAAACTCTGTTTCCATTCATAAGACAAAAGTTGGATAAATATCTCAACGAAAATTATGACTCAACGGAAGTTAAAGAAGTTATTCAACGATTGAGAGAGTCTTCGACACAAGACTATGAAATGCCAAAAATTGCGAATAGTAATGAGAGCAAAGACGCAGTTATCAAATCAGTGAAGACTAACATCTTATGGCAAATGTCTAAAAAGCGAAATTCGTCAGAACTGAAACAGTTTGAGATTCTGGTTTGGGTCTGGGGTTATGATAAAAGGTTCTTCAAAGGCCATGTGTTCGATGACGTGCCCATAGCTATGCATAACTGGAAACAATTAGGCATCAAGTTATACGTCTTTTCTTCAGGAATGGTAGTCGCACAGCAACTATTGCTCTCGTACTCAAATCAGGGAAACCTTTTGTCTCTAATCGATAACTTCTTCGATAACTCAATCGGAGCCAAAACAGAGTCTGAGAGTTACAAAACCATTGCTGGAAATATTGGAGTTGTGCCCAAAAACATATTGTTTATTACCGACAATCCAACTGAAGCAAAGGCTGCGATGAGTGCTGGATGTCGTGCGGCTGTCATCAAACGACCGGGTTTTAAATATTCCAGTATTGAGACCGAAAATATTCCTATTATTATGTCGTTTTTTGACATCAAGTTCTAACTCATTCGCAAAAGTTTTCAAAAATTTGTTCATTTATTTATTGCTTCAGTTTTAAAATTTTTAATTAAATACTTCATAATTTGGGCTATTATTTGAAACTTTAAAATTTTCTTTAATTTGTCAATAAAAGCATTAAAATAAAACTTTTTAAAAATCAAAATTTCATTTTTTCAATTTCTATAAACTTCTTTCAATTGAATATCAATTCAATTAATTCTCAAATATTGTCTTAAAATTATAGAACCGAACAATACGACAGAATTTTGGATAAAAGAAAAAATAACTTTTCCAGAAATAGATAATTGATTTACTTAATTATTATTTCTTGAACTCAATGTTTGGCAATTCTAGTAATTTCTAAAAGATTCTGAACTAAACTGAGTTTTATTATTTATTGTGATTGAATCAGAAAAAGCGTTTGACATCAGTTTTTTTATCCTATTATTGTTATCAATAACTTATTCATGACTCTCAATATTTTGGAGATGACATCTTTAATGGTAGGATTGCGTGTAAACTACACAAAAACTAAAGTTTGATATAATGAATACATGCAATTAAATGCATGCCTAACAGAACTTATATTCTTGTGCTATAATTTGTTTTTCGGATTCATAGTTCCCTTAAATGCCTAATAAATGTCTTCTTCCAAACATTTTTGCACTCGAAATACCCTTTGAATTAAGAGAAATTTTAGTTTAATTATCTAAGAATTAATGATTATTAACTCAACGGATAATAAAATAAAACATAAATTCATTTTTATGTGTTAGAAATTCTAACTCTGAATTTTCTAAATGGATAATAACTTCTTCGAGTCTTTTTTATAATCTTCATTAATTGAAGATAAAATAATCGAATTTTATCAATTTTTTAATACCTATGCATAATATATGCACACAATAAACTTTTGTGCAGAACATTCAGGTTCAACGATCGACTTTTATAATGAATGAGTGAAAACCTTTGAATTTAATATTATATGAGATTAAGTTTTTCACAATTTATGCATCGATTTTATACGCTTTCGTTAATTTTATAGAAGAATAATATTATTGATCGCAAACGAGATGATGATATCTAAACAGATATTGATTTCTGTATAATTATAATTTATAACTCATCAAAGGGAGTAAAAGTTGACTTTAAATGATTGTCTACAAAAAACTTCAACACAAAATTTAATTAAAAACATCAATAAAATTAGTGCTTATTTAAAATCATATAATAATTATTTTTGCCTTTTATTAAATTTGATGCAAAATGAGATCCGATATAATGTTTTAATGATTAGTTTTGATTCAAGTTTTAGTTCGTTAACGAAATGTTTTTCTAATCCACTATCAAATGCATATCAATCACTAAACAATTCATGATCTTATTTTATATTTTGCTTATGTTTTAATGAAATTTATTTAATTTTATGATATTTTTTGTTATCACATATTTTTAATGATATAAAATACTTAAAGTTTTTGAGTTATTAAAGTCACATCTTTTTAGTTCATAAGTCTTTTTTTGACATCTTTGCAGAAATTCATAATTAGATTGTAGATCAATTTAAAATTCAAAAGAGTATTTCAAACAGGATTTCTAAAAAAAACTAAAAATACTTTTACTCATCTGATTAGTAATTTCGCTCTCGTTTTCTTAATTGATTAAAAAGTATCGATAATTCGAGCATTAACTTAATGAAAGTTTGATAAACCAGCAGAACATGTTTTCTCTCTATTTAGTTAGTTTGTGTGAGCTCTAACCTAATTAGCAGCAAATTTAAGTGAAATTCTCATCAACAGAATATTCAAGTACATAAATGCAATCGATTGGTAATAAAAAAAATACTTTCTTCAGAAATATCAGCTGTTTTTTGCATAACAGAAATGATTTGTTTTTACAAAGTTATAGCTCATAATAAAAAGAATCGTAGCGATCAAATTGCAAAATTAACACCTAAAGCGATTTATTATTCCAAGGAGTGTGTAATAATTGATGACTTGCATATGTATAGTGTGTCGCACGCATTCTTTTTCTTAACTTTGAGTAAAAACAAACTTAAAGAACTGGAAATTTTTGTGAGTGAATAGTAACGAATAACTTCTTTTGCAACTTAAAGATTGCAATAAGTTAACGACTAAACAAGAAAAAAGTGGCCACTTTTTCTTTATTTTTATCACAACCTACAGAAAATTTTTTATCTTTAAAAGTAATGAAGAAAAATAGGAAAAAAGAAGTAAACTTTGATAAAAGTTTATGAGTTGTGGACAAAATTCATGACTTATAGAATGCGAGTCAAAACATTATTCGCACACACTCTGAGAGGACCGAAAAACAATTTTTTGACTCCTACGTGAACCAAAAAAAATTTTTTTTGACTCTACTCTTAACAAATTGCTCTTTAATATAAAATTATTCTTCAAGTTTAAGAGTGAATTAAATTTATATTATTTAGGATTTATGTGTTTTGAGTCTAAGTTATGAAACTTGTATAGAGTTGAGTCCATTACACTTTTTCAAAAATTATTAATTATTATAAGTTCACAAATTTTTTCCGAAACCATTATTTAAATGAAAAAGAAGTATAAATTCTTAACTAACTCTATAAAACTTGAAGTGATATTAATAAATACTAATTCCTGACTTATAAGTCATATTTTAATTTCATTTATTTCCTTTTCATGCCTTTCTTAATCCAATTCAGATCAACAAAACTTAAGTTAATTTAAATTTTAAAATACTTTTCTTTATGAATGGAATAGTTTTCTTAACTCAATAAAAATCTCATACATTATGCAATTATCTCTAAAAATAAGTTCGTTTTAGAGCCACTTGTTTCATAATAACTTGACTGAATGCTGATTATAATTTCATTTAATATTTGATTTGATTTCTGTCTTCATTTCTGTGATCGAATCACATCCAACTCAATATCACTTCGAAACCTAATATCAATTTTTTGTATTATTACAAACATTATGTTGAGAAAAATGAAATGTTGCTGACCTTTAAAAATAGTTTTTCTACTTGTAATGCATATTACTTTCGTTTAGTCAAGATTTTGTTTTTCATGCATTCTCACAAAAAATGTTTTTCTTATTCTACTTGAAAAGCATTGAGTTATAGCTGTATAGCGTTAAACCTACCCGTATATTATAGTTACCTATATTTACCTTAAAAAAAATTGACACTTATTTTTAGAGAAAATTTTAATCAATGAATTTGTTTATGCAAAAAAGTCTATTTCGCAGATCGCCCAAAAACTAGGAAGTAGTATAACTTTCTTTTTATTTAGTGAGTAATGTAAACATAAAATTAAAGAGTAATTGCGAGTTATTCAAAATTATATTTCACGCATTGCATTCAATGGCAACATTTCATTCTTATATTTTGATTTTCATTCTCAATCTTTGGACTGCGGGCACGCCTTTTCATTCATGCGATCTCTTCATGAATTTGTAATGATCGTGAATTGGACGCAATCTATGCAGCGATTTCTCGGTGTATATCATACTTGTTTTCAATATCGAGAAAACTGGTTTCAAGTTTTCATTCATAGCTCGAGAAATAGCTCGTAGAGAAGTGATATCAAATTGTGCACACGTCCGATCGAATTGCATTTAGCTCTTCATAATTAAACTTTTCCTTTTTATTACGATTACCTTATCATCAATTATAGATTTGCGCTAATTTTTATACGAGAACAAAGACCGTAAAAATCAAATTTTTAAAGGATAATTAATTAAAATAACGAAACAGAAAAACAATTAATTTGTCTGAAATATAGCGTAGAAAATATTTATTAATTTGATTCACTCAAAGCATTTCAATTAATTAAGAAAAAAGTTTCAGAACATTTGATGCGTCTCTAAATTGTGCTTCAAGTTTCTTAAAAGTTTAGGAGACTTTTAAAATATTCATTTAAGTCAATGCTCTAATGCTTGGGGTTATTTCATATCATTTCATTTTGATTTTAAATTCAGATTATTCTCCAAAAGCGATTATTTTGATTCATTCAATTCCTTTTAATTACATATTGAATCACTTTCTCTTCATTATTCAGCGCTTCGAATAGAAATTGACTTTTAGGGAAAAATAATCATTTTCCTCGATATCAATTCATTGAATTCATTATTTACAAGATCTATTAAATGAAATTTTTCTCATTCAAATTCAGTTTTTTTAATATATAATAATGATTATTATCCTCATTGTTATCCTATTATTTCATTGATCTTTTACTGCAATCATGTTTATAGTTAATAAACATTAATCTTTTAGAGTATTCATTAAATTTCCATCAAATACGCGTTAATCTGAGCTGAAAAATAAATTTAACTTTCATATAATTTTAAAGACAAGTTTATGTGATTTTTTAATTAATTTCAAAATAATAACTTTTCAGGAATTCGAAATTGATTTATACGCTAAAAACTATTTCAAATGAAAAATTTCCTCAAACCTAAACATTTTGAGCAATAAATTCCCTGACTATTGGCAAAATTATTGATAGCCAGAAAGTAAATTACATTAATCATCGGTTTTCTTCGTTTAATCAAGTTATAAATTTATAGCTTTTTAGTATAAGTTGAGTTCCGAGTCTAATATCTTCAGATGAGCTGATAATAAAGTCTATTATCTTGGAATTAAATGAAACGACTGGTTCTTATCTATTGATTATTAACAGCAAATTTTCTATTTAACGAAAATATCTTTCGATCAAAATTAATATAAATAAATTAAAGTTTTCATTCATTAAAAATGTTTGAATAATATTTTCAAATATATTGATGAAGAATATTATAGGTCTATAAAGAATATGTTCGTCTTGAGTTTTTGACCAAATGGTTGAGAGAAATTATCTATCGATATATGGAGTGAATTAATAGTTTCTCAGCCAAGTGTTATCGTTTAATCATTAATGATTCTTTCCTCGAAAATATTTCATAAGTGACACCACTTTCAAAAATAAGAGACTTAAAAGTCAGAAACGTATTGAGCAATACAGTAAAAAATATTAAAATGATTCAATCCTATGAATCATAATTAATGATAGATTAGAAAAATCAATCTATCGCTTATATGCAAATTGTAACCCACTTTCCAGATATCAATTTGAAACCAAATGTTTCACCTTTTTTTCCAAAAAATTTAAATACAGTTTATATTTTAGACGTAATATTAATTTTATTGTTTATCGAAACAGATTTTATTGTAAGCTTGAATTAATTTAATTTGATTTATGGTCTGATACAAGATTAAGATTTCATGATATATGAAAAATTAATAGCATTACAACTAAAGAATTACAACAAAATTATATTTAAATTAAAAGTAAGACATATTAAATCACTTCTTACACAAAAGCAATGCGAAGATTGCGTGCATTAACTCAATAGAGAAAATAACAAAATGTTAAAGAGATTATAAGGTAGAGAACAAATCTCTATGGATTGTGCATAAAAAGCAAAGTCATATAAAATTTTGAGTTAAAGGCAAATGCAGAATACCATTAGAGCACAAGAGTAGTGTCTGATTCTTATCGGTTTTTGAGGCGATTCAGTTTCGGCTTTTGATTTTAGTCTCAAAGCTCTTTTGCACACTTATAGGAATACAAAGTTTACAACTAATGACAATTGAATTTCTCGAATTAATTTATTGAAGTCAAGGTCTAGTTAAGTGAGAGAACAATAACATTTCAGCTAAAATAAAAGAATAAAACTGTACATTATATAGCAAATAATGAAACAAAATTGGTATAAATGAAAAATAATAAAACGGAATCTTGAAAAAACTAACTCAACTAAACCAGAGACTATCTGAACTAAACTAGACTAGTTCGCAAAAAATTAAGAAATAATATATCATTGCATTTATAATAAAAAGGCAGAGCTATTAATTTGACTGAACTTAAGATGAACCGCAAATGAAAAATGGTTTGCATGAACTAAAATAATTTAACCTAAACTTAGCGCTAAAAGCGTGAAAAATAAGAAGAGAATAACAGAGATTTACAGTGAACTATAAAGATATTATTAATACACTTCTATTTACAATAGTTAACAATCATTTATCATTGAGTCCTTTTTTCTATATTTAAGTTTTATTACTACAAAAGTCTTACATATTGAATAATAGAAAGAAACCAAATGTATTGTTACGAAGCTGTGTGTCGTTTCATATGTAATGCCAAATGATCTGATCTGGAGAACGCTCTCTCGCAAAGTCGGCACTGAAACGGTCGATCACCAGTATGTTTACGAAAATGTCGGGTGAGTTCGTCAGATCGGGCAAACTTCCAGCCGCAACCTTTCCAATTGCACTGATAGGGCTTTTCTCCCGTGTGTGTTCTTAAGTGAGCCTTTAAGTGAGAGCTTTTAGTATAGGTTTTATTACAACCGTCATAACTGCACGAGTGATGAGTAATTTTCTTTCGTCCTGTACTTCTACGCCCGCGACGCGATTTTGGTGCTGGAATTGGAGTTGAATTTGGTAAACAGTTGATAGGAGACAATGAATGCGATGAATTGTATGGTGTGTTTGAATTGTAATGTTGGAGATCAACATGTGGTGATGACGGCGGAGTCACAATACCACGAATGTAGGGCACAGATGATGCGGGAGTGTAATTATGCGGTGGGACTGCTGTATAACCTTTTTGGTGATTGCTTTGTAAATGTAACGCAATTCTAGTAATATCACTATTACTAATACTATTACTAATACTATTGCTATTAGTATTACTGTTTGTCTGGTAGTTCGTCTGTTGCGGCTTTTTCTCATTTTCAGGAGAGGCCGGCGGCGATATTTGGCATTGGGGTACAGAATGCTTACTGTATTGATATTGTGCTGAATTCCAATGCAAGTAAGTGTTGCCGTATTGATCACAGTAATAGTTTGATGGACTCGATTGTGATTGCGAGACATTCATTGTATTGGAAGGAACCCAAAGCATCGGATCTTTGGCACTATGAACCATACGTGAAGATAATTGATTAGTTGATGACGAAGATTGTAATGAATTGTTTGATGCATTCCATTGCGAGGCATTACAATAGTTGTTCTCAATGTACGGCACAGACTGTTCATATGACTCATTTTGGTGGTAATCATATTGAGGAGCTGTCATTTGTTGGTATTCTTGTTTCACAAAAGCTGTTTCATTATTGTTAATGTGTTGTTGATTATGATGTTGTTGTTGTTGTTGCTGTTGAAGTATATATCGATGTGTTTCAGAATTGGGCACAATTTGTGTACCATCGCTAACAAGTAGCACACTTTCGATGTCTTGCCACATCTGTTCCAAACATATATCACATTTTTATTAGAATTAATTATTTAATTAAATATATAAAAAGGTCTAAATTTTAAATAATAAACTTTATAAGAATTAATACATACGTCATGAAAATCAGTCATTTCATTAGTCATTTTGACCGTCAAATGTGACATAACTGACACATATGATTGTTAAAAGTGAACGAAACAATTACGTGAATCACGTCTCAAACAACACACACTCATACAAAAAGCAAGAGCTACCACTTCACCAAAAGATACACCTGAAGGCAGACTCGATGAGCAGCACTTCTTTTTCTGTTGTGCTAAGTCTGACAGTCAGTCTCTATCTATTTCTTTCTAACTCTCAGTTCACGAATAGCTTCTTGTGCAACAGTGATAATAGCGAACGCTTTAGCCCTAACTCAGGGTGTGTTAAAGACCCTCCACGTCCCACATATCACATACTTTTTCGCTATATCTTCTCTTTTTCTCTCTTAAAACACTCTGAAATGGAGCGACACTCGACCGACAGGTATTATGGAATGAAGTTTACCATTTGTAGGGAAAAAGAATGAGGCCTTAAAGCGATTCCAGAAAGTGAGACGCCTTCGAAGTAACTCATCCCACCTTCAAAGGCGGTCATGTAATATAAGCCATATTTATTTAGTATTGTAAGTATTGTAAAACTGTTATAAACTTGCATTAAGACTATTACCGCAGTCGTGTTCATCTTTTTCTTCTCAGCGCAGACACACGACCAATACATTAACGCAATATCTACAAGAGGTCACGTGATTTTTATTTTGTCTAACTTTTTGTCCGTGAAATGCTTTTTAATGCATCACCACTTTATAAAAGATTATTTTTCTGACTCTACTCTACTATACAATAACCAGACATTTGCTGTTGAGTAATACCAATGAATGAATGCAATGATCTCTTCTTCCTCTTAGAAACTATTTGTCAGATTATCGCAAAAATATATTGAAATAAATTCTTTTCGGAAATTTACTATTAGGTTATAAATTAGAAAACTTTAACAAACTTTTACTAAACATATAAAACGAAAAGAGTTTAATTCTGATTTACGATCACTTCTCTGCAGTAAAAAAAAGTTCATTCAAGATTTTTTTATGAAAAGTTGTAATTTGAAAAGTTGGACAAATAATATGTGTTTTAAAGTTAAATCTAAAATAGACTATAAAAAAATAGTTTAATTCTAAAGTTGTTGATGGACTACTCTATCAAGATATGATGCTTTGGAACAGTGATCTTCAAAAACGTATGCAACAAAACACTTATACAATATGTATTTTATTCATTTATGTCGTAGTGATGGCACACTTTGTTATTCAGTTGCAAAATCAGTGATGTACAGGTACTGGTCTGAAGTCGGACCATAAATGTATTTCCTCTGAAGTGATGCACTATTGATAGAGCAATAGACACAAGAAAGCAACGATAGAATTAAGCGGAAGATTGTGGCAGAAATTTGCTGACTGTGAGAGTGTGTCATATGAAATAATATTCTCAAAATCACTATCACGTGAAATGAAGGCATAATGTATTGTGTGGGCAGATATACCACAATTGACACGATTATTTGTGGTTGACCTCAAAAAAACTGCTAATAAATGTCCAAATTTTAATAGTAAACATATTAATAAATATTAATTTTTTGCAGCTATGATTTAGATCCTCAACTGTTTAATAAATCGAAAGTTTGAGCATAAGTTTGAGCATAATTTAGGCTCATATTAAGGCTCATATTTAGGCTCATATTTAAGCTCATATTTAAGCTCATCTCCTCCCCGGAAATGGGTTGGTAGCTATTCCTATGTCTAATCTTGCATTGAAAATTTGTCCATTAAACTATTAAACACGAGTTTCATATTTCTCATTCACATTAATTTTTATAAAGTTATTTTTAAAGTAAATCAATTATTATTATAAAAAAATTTTTTTTTGAAAACTTTTGAAAAGTTTTATAAAAGCCGCACCTTTTTTACCATAGTTTGCGTATAATATTACTTGAGATAATCTTAATCATCATTTAATGAGCACAAGACAATTTTGTTTTCATTTTTGAGAATTTGGCAACACTGCGGGTAAAGATAAATGTGCATCAATGCTACCAATGCTGTTGAGTATTTTTTTTTCTTCTTTTTGTACACCTGTGCATAACTGCTTCAACTATTTCCTCTGCGGCATTATTTTGATGGCAAATTATTTTCTCAACTTATTTTTTTCTGGATATGTTCTAATTTGTCAAATTTTTATTATTACAATAATTGGATGAATCGATATGAAAAAATCAGATTAAATTTGATTTTTCTTAAAAAAATATTAACTTTTAAAAATCAACCTAATTTTCAACCAAAATTTATTTTTCTTACTATAAATATATAAAGGTTTATAATGTTTATAATTAATTGCTTTCATAATAAATTATTTTCAACAACAAAAATTATGAACTGATTTAATTCAAATTCTTGGTTTAAAGAAATGCGACAACAAATTTAAATATCAAGCGTAACGAATCAATGCGGCGATCAATATATTATAATATTATAATGAAATTATCTCAAAACTAATAGTTTGTAAATTCATGAACGAACTTATTATACAAAGTGAGTACAACTAAAATTATGCTCAACCAAAAATCAATCAATCTTTTGATATTCATAATAATCTGCGAAATTTTAACAGTTTTTAAATATTAATGGTTACATGTATGAAGTTATCCTCTGTTTTGATGTATTGCACTCCGAATAATCATCAGCCACTTTGAATGAGATAAATGAGCCCAAAATTATAACTAAGCGTTTGAATTGAGAGAGAGAAAGAGAGAGAAAGACAGAAGTGATTTGAATTTATAACATGTCGAAATCAAATTAATATAAGTCTCATTTATTATATTGATATCAAACCAGTAATACAGAAAAGGGTAAACTCCAAACTTTTAAAATAACATAAGTGTGAATCAAATTTAATGGAATGCTTTTATCCTCGCTTTTGAACTATTTCTGATGTTTATTCTTCTCTTTGTTTCAGATTCTTCAACTTGAGAAATAGCTGTGCGAGCCCTACAACTTGAATCATCTTTAGTTTATTATAGCGAAGCACTTGGTTTTCTCTCTGAAGGTTCTGTTTGTTTTCAGTCCTTCACTTAAGTCGAATCAAAATCATTTCATTGTTGAAAACTATTATTACTTTAAACTTTGATGAACTTAACGATCGGATCAGAAATTGCTTTACTCTCAAAATTAAATTCTTAATTATTTACATATTTTGAGTTTGTACTCAAATTTGAGATTCGAGAAGAAGAAAAGTCAATACTTTTACGATACGCATATTTTTCAATAATTTATCGATTGAAAGCTCTGCTTTTCATAAGTTGACATCTAATGGTAGTCTTGTCTCCGGAAGAGGTTAAATGTTGCGAATGTTAATATTGCAAATACACTTTTACTGCTTTACTGCATTTATTACATATATATACCCAATGATTAGTAATCTTTTTCTGTTTCGAGTTGAGTTGACAGCTAAACAGACAGCAAATCACAGCTGTCTTCACATAACCCATAATTCCGAGTTAAACATGATATTGCCCTTAAGCCAATTCAAACTATGATAACACTCAATCTAAAGGCAGTCAAATGCTCTCAATTGTTAAAAAGAAAGTTTTTTACTATCGAATGGAAATGATTTACTATTTTTTCTATGACTGAAACGATCAATAGGGGCACTAATTATAAAATTCCATTTCGTATTTACTATATTGTAGATCAAGAGTAATGTCGAAGTTTATATTTCTTTCATTCAAAAAATTTCGATAAACGAAAAGAAAGTTTGAAATAACATAAGAACTTAATTAAAAAATATAGTATAAAATTGACCTTAAAGTAAAATATAAACTAAATTTCAATAAAATATGATAAAATAATTAAAATATGCAAATGTTGAACATAGTTATAAATGAGTACTTATGTATTCATGAAAAAACTAAATACTTCAATAAAGAGAAATCTGACCACTAATGAAAAATGATTGCCATTATTTCTAGAGTTGATGTGTAGGTCTTCTATCGTGTTAGTTCGGGAAACGTTATCTCATCAAATGATCAGTTTCATATAAAGTAACATAACAGCGTGTGTTAACCACAATAGACCCTCAACTCAATTTGTGTTAAGACCAGGCATTTAACATTTCCCACTTTCGGGAATAATGATTATGGCAATGATGCGATCGTTTCTTCGCTTCTTAGGGCACCCAACAAAACATTCATTTATATGTAAAGATATTTTTTACTGGTGGGGGGCTTTCGGGGGTATAAATGGGGCACAAAATTGACAGTTTAAGTTTAACACAATATGATTGGGCAAAAACATTGTGATCCGAAAAAATTGCAATTAACTTCAATTCTGGCTTCTCTCTAAAAGGTATAAAAGCTTGAAATTATTATTTGTTGCTTCAAATGTTTTTTTCACTTAACTTTCATTTAATTTTATAAATCAAGTGAAGGTATACCCTTTTTTGTTTAGAACTCACACTATGAGTGTCACACTTTTTCCAATTTATGAGTTAAAATAATGCTAATTTGTAAGACAAAAAAGCCCTTATAAGCCACAAGTGTTATTGATATTGGTGTTCATTCTCTGTGGTATAGATCACCTTCAGGGACGAGTTCACTATTATGCGTTCCGAACACGTCCGGAAGCCACCACTCTATGTGGTCTTTTCTCGAGCTCAAATGTTTCGCTTCAACTTCACATATTCTATGACATTGTCTCCTGACCTCTTTGTTATTAATGAACTTTGAGGTTAGATTCCGATCAGGAAAAAATAGAGCTGCAATGCAAATATTATTTTCTCTCTAATTCAGTGTAAAAATTGAAATACTTGTCA
Organism: Malaconothrus monodactylus; assembly: GCA_034697245.1. Lineage (NCBI taxonomy): Eukaryota > Metazoa > Arthropoda > Arachnida > Sarcoptiformes > Malaconothridae > Malaconothrus > Malaconothrus monodactylus. The sequence continues at coordinate 41,332 of JAQIWZ010000002.1, read as the reverse complement.
TTTTTCAAATTCAAAAAAACAAGAAAACCGATTGAGAAAATACTCGCGATTTGCGAATATATTCCAAAATCAGATAAATTTTACTCGAATTTGTGAAATCTCTTTAAAGAAAGAGAAAACTGCTGAGAATCTCAATATCTAGTTAGCTATACAACTGACTCAAGAAATATCTTTTTTACTGTGATCGGTATTCAAACTCATACTTATTTTACTCGTAAAAGAAGATAAATCACATCAAAAACATTTGAGATTTTTTCAAAGATTAATTAGAAAATGAAAACATTCACTTAAACAGACATATATTTAAATTCGAGTTCAAGATAATAAATGAAACGATTTCACATCATTAATGCAAATTGAAATCAAATAATTATTTCTTTATATCTTAAACCAAATGATTTCATTTAAAATATACAGCATTTGACATTTGATATTTTTTTTATTGTCGTTAATTTTAATATTTCAAAAAAAGAAAGGAAAAAATTATTAAATCTCGTTTTTCAAACTTTCGTTCTTAACCTGAAATGGATTTCTTTTGGAATTTATTTAAGATTAGTGTAAATTCTCAATGCACTTGAAATGATTTCTTTTAATTTGACAATAATAAAAACAAATCATCTTTAAATAATAATGCACTAAATGGAGAAGTTTTCAGTGAATGGATCAGATGTTGGATCTGTGAATGAACTGAACTTAAAATTTTTTCATCAGAAATATATAAACTCATAAAAACAAAATTTATAAAAACAGAATTTGAAGATTTGCGTTTTGTTAACTATTACAATGAATAGCAATTCTATTGTATGAACGCATTGGTGTAAGAAAATAAACCAGTGTATAGGATGTAAAGAATAAAATAACTTCCGATATCTGTACTGTACCGGCAATGAAAAGTTGACATCAACTTCAAATTTTTAATTACAACGGAAATTATTACCTCATCTTTATTCATTCATACTTTTTGTTGTTGATCTTTAATTAGATAACTCGAAAATTTTAATGATGTTAATTTAAACGGTGTCTCAAACTTGACAATTCTGATAACTTCTCAATACTGGTATTGTGCGCATATATATAACTAATAAAGTTGATTAACTTTTCAAAAGTAATTCTGTAACTACTTTATTGAGCTTTATAATAATAGTATTTGAGGGCTAGAGTTTGGCGCAACTAATTGCCAAAAGCTAGATTTTTGCAACATTTTGTGTTTCGCAACCTTATGGCCATTGATGGTATCACTTTTTTCGAGGTTAAGGCCAATTAGATTTTTTCCAATTTTGTTGAGCCTTAGTGATATAATTATAGTGATTCTGCAATTACAGCGACAAATAGATCCAACCAAATGACATAATTGTGTTATTCGTTGATATAAACCTAATGATTAATTATATGATTAGAAAATTTTTCTGTTTCTATTCTATACTATTCTATTGTTAACTCAAACACTGAAATCTCTTTATTTACGCTCAAATTCGTAGAACCGAATTAAAGAAACACTTTCTCAGATGTAGTAAACTTTCTTTTTTGTTTTGATTTTTATGTGTATTTTTTTTATAATTCAATGGTTTTGGCTTTTCTTACAAGTTAGTTATCTTAAGGTATTTTAGTGCTCAACTCAATTGACTTGTGTTGCTATTGTTGAATAGTCAGTGATTCGAGTAACTCAAATGTATTATTGGTGAACCAAAAGTGAACAATGCTCTCCTGCTGTGACATAGAGTAGTGTTTGCTCGTAAAGTACTAATACATTAAATGCTTTTTCTTATATTTTTTTCCATTGCTTACCACAAAGTGCTATTTTAGACAATTACAGAGAAACAATGCAACAAAAAACTAGTCATATTGAAAGTCAAGACATATCTCTTTTTTAAATATTATATATAAAGCAAATAATGTCAATCATATATTCTAATTAACAATATTTTTCATATTATTTCACTTGTCCTATACCTGTATTTTTATTTGTTTATACTGTGAATATTGAGATATTAAAAAAAAGAAAGAAAAATCAAAAGTCAAAAACTGATTCATAAAAAAGCAACAAAACATATATCATTTGTTAAGCTTTCTTTCGACCCAACCTTTAGTCTTATTAAATACTGACACTCCGTTTAGTCAATTTATGTCAGCATTGGTTAAGATGAAGTTTGTGTAGTTATCAAATGTATAAACACAAGCACTGATTAAGTATTTATTTTGAATTATGTTTGAAAAGTGATAATTAAGTTTTAAAAAGTAAATCTTTCTCTTCAATTGACTTTATTTTACGCAAAAATAATTACATGAATTATATTCCAATAAAAAGACAGCATTTATTGTTACAATTATTGGGAACTTATTGAAGCAATTTTAAACTCTATGGGAAACTGAAAATAAGTCTTAAATACTACGTTTGCTTTGAAGCCCTTAGAGTATAACATTTTTTCAGACAATTAAACGATCAGTTCAATAAAATAGCAGTTCTGTTTTGAAACATTTATAAAAGATTGATGATTATAGTATTCGATAGAAAATAGAAATATATGAGACTAACAATAATAGTTATTGCAATAAAAAATTAGATTCTCAGCTAAAAAGCAAAACATAAATTAAAACAGTTCATCAAATAAATCGATGTACACCAGAGCGCAAAGTTATACTAGAATTACTGTTAAAAAGCATTTAGATGTGGATAAGTTATTAGACTTGAATGCCTTATAGTGAGGTTGAATGCCAGGTGCTATGAGGTATTACATAAAATAAAAGCAATTTTTCAAACATTAAGCACTATAGCGTTTTTTGCAAAAATTAGACTTACTGTATGCTTACGAGAAATACTTAGCTTAACCTTATAGAGCATGTTTAGCTTTCATCTCTGTTTACCTCAATTTAAATTGCATAATACGAGTACTGTTTAAGTCAAAAAACATGAACATTTATAAGAGAAATGTCAAATTAGCAAATAATTTAGTTGATGTCAACATTAAATTTGTGCTTATTTAATAACATAAAGAACTATTTAAAATAAATGTTTAGTCATTTTTAATATTTAGATAATAGAGAGAATGCCTCTTAAACCTGACACTTATCATGAAATACGTTTAGATGGCATGCATTCGTTAATTTGCATTTGCCTCAAATCTCGATCGCTTATTAAAAGAGAGCCATAACTTATGGATACATTAATAATCATATCACGGATACTGAGCCAAACTTTGGTTGTCTTTTTTGCCCCCTTTTTCTATAGTCAGTTCAAGTTTATCATAGATTTGTTATGTATGGATCTCATGGCATCACTGAAAAAATAAGGCGTTGGTTTGCCAGAGGTTAAAGAGCAATGGAGCAAAAAATTAAGAGAAAAATTTTAGTTCTGCTGATCATAACTTCTAAACGTTCATCTTTTTAAAGCCTTGAGCAAAATATCAAATATAGCGCACTTTATAATTTTAGTGATAGTTAAAATCAGTTCTGCCGCTTCAACGCAGAGAGTATCATGAGTTTGTCCATCGGCCACATCCGAAAAAATATGTTCAACTATTAAAAGAATTTCTAGCTGTAAGACAGCGATTGCACCCCAGTTGGTCCTCACGTTGCTCAATGAATATTGCGGCCAAAATAGCACTCTTACAAATTGTTAATAACAGAGCTGTCGAATATGCTCGTCATCTGTTATGAATTCGTTTATGAATAGAATAAAAATATATCATTTTTGAGTTTGTTTATTAGAAAAAAAGAAAGTTAAAGAAGAGATTTAATTTTGAAATTACGAAATCATTTCATTGATCACAAGAGTCTCAAAGATATTCTAAGTTTGAAATTTTTTAAAGCTTAACATTTTTTTCAATAAGAAATGGATGAAATTTTTAGCATTTTTGTATCGCATTAAACTTTTTTGAGTATTCTTATGAGGAAAAAGTTTATTTGTTTAAAGAAAATATTTTCTACATTTACAGAATTTACACTTTTTTGAGTCAGCTCTTATTTAAAAGCTTCTCACACGTCAGTAACATATGGACGCAATTGACATAGACTTATATTCAGCTATTTTGTGTATTTAACATCAATCTTCGATATAAAGCAATTTTATCACTTTGATTGACGCATAAAAGGTTTTTGAAAAGTTAAGAGATTTATCTATTAATATATAGCAACGTTGAAATAGTTTAATAGTTGAAAGTAGTTTAGAAAAGAAGAAAAAGTTTTCAATTTTAATCCACTTTTAGCATTAACTTTGAGCGAATCGAAATTCATTTACTCATTAAGATTAGAAATTTAAAAGATGTAAAAAGTTTTTCAAACTTCTTGAGTGCAACAAAAAACAAACAACAGGATGTTAAGCATTGGTAAATATTTGCGTTCAATGCGTCGAAAAGAGTCTCCGTATGTTTAATAATTTAAATTATATAAAAATAGAGAGAAACGGAAACGACAAAGAAGTGTGAAATAATAAACTTAATTTTGTCAAACAATTTTCCTCAAACTCATTTCATCTACAACTCTCTACTCTTCGGGCTTTCCCCTCCCTCTCTACGATAGAGTGAACCCATACCTTAGTGAATATACAGTCATTCAAATCATCGAGTGTTCAACGATATTGATTCAAATTTATAAACATTTAGATGAAAATCAATTATTTTTTGAAATTTGAATACTCTGTTTCTGTAACAGTCAACGACTTTAAAAGAAAAAAAATTTGAAAAATTTTAATGCAACTTATCATTCAATTTGATATAATATTAATTCTTGACTTCAATTTTATGAAAGTTAGCGAAAGATATAATAGAAACTATAAAAGAAGTTACTCTAAAACGCTATTATAACTGATATAAGTGATGGCATCAAAGATCACTTCCCGCTAAGTTTGTTCCAACTTATAAGTTTTTAAGGAAAAGTGTTTAGAACTCCAGTTGAGATTAAGTTTCGAGATTTAGCTGCATTCAATTCTGGACATAGAAAATAGTTTAGATTGAAGACAAAATTATGGATCATTGAGAGGCTACCAATATTAGGCTATTATCTGTGATACCTCCCATGTTGGATTTTGCCACCTGAAGAGGACCAACCAAAGAGATATCTTCATGCAATGCACTCATTCTAATAAAAATCAGTTCAATTATTGTGTGTCTGACAACTGACAAAGCATTCTTGATATTATCCTTAAAAATTTGTTACCAAAATATTCAAATACATGAAGAGGAATAGAGAACAAGAAAGTTCGGTTACCTTTCAGGAAATTATTGCTGAATTTAATATAATGCCGATCCAGAGAAATGAAGAAAGGAAGGGTTCGCAAACTCATAAATCAGAGTTCGACTATTTTTTATGTAATATAAATTGCGTGACAGAGAATGAAGTGCACCCATATATTAATTCAAAGAGCTATGCTTTACATCATTGGATCCAATGCTAATCTCGTGCTGGGATAACATACATGAAGGCGCTTTCAAACGATGAAATTTATGTACTTAACTGACAACACACTGTGTGGTGATATCCACTAAAACAAACCTAACACTACTTTCTTTGAAAATTTTCTTTCAGACACAAAAAAGTAAAATAAAGGTAAAACTACTAAACATTTTGTTTCCTCTTCGCTTTAGATACATATCTACTAAATTCAATTGTGGAAATAATTTTTCGCTTAAATATTCTCTTCATAGTGATCGAGACAGTGATTAAGTAAAGCTAAATGACTCGTTTAGTGGGAGGCAATACTAGCCCTTACATCGTAAAAAGTCTGGTAAAAAGTCTGGCAAATTGAAGGCAAAAGACATTTGCGACAAATATCTTCGACCAAATGAGAGATATCTCAATTTGAGAGTTGATCAGTGCATCTATTCTAATGGTTTTCCATATCATTTACCACTGATTTATTATTTAATGTCAAGTTAAGTCATTCTAAGGCTAATCACTACTGCACGTTACCTCTTGTCTTGTCTTCGCTGACTTATCACTTGCGCCTTAAATGAATCTCAACGCAAGTTCTCATTCAATGATAAAGACTTCGTTCTCTCTTCACAACAACAAGTATTGGGCAAATTGTTGGTCGTCTTTCTCCTATCATTTAAGAATCATATTATGCAAAAGATTAACGATTATGCCATTCTTTTTCCTAATAAAAATGACTGTATAGACAAATAATTTTACTGAGCTTTGAACTAGTATTTAGGCTTATTTAGGCTTTTGCTCCAAAATGATTGCATGATATAAACAAATATTGAGACAAAACTATAGTTAATGCAAATAAAAATATGTAAAATACAGACCATGTCACTGATAATTGAAATAAATATCATTATTCATTGTCAAACAAATGAGTTTATTTGAGTTTATGATTAGCGAATAGAGCAATAATATTGATAATCAAATGCATAAAAGCAAATGAAAATATTAAAACTCATTGAAATACAATTTCAACAGTTTGAATCTTAAGGCATTAATTTTGTCATTCAATAACAGTAACATTACTGTTATTGAATGCAAAGAATCGCATTTAAATAATAAGTGAGAATAATAATAGTTGATGGATAAGTGACTTAATTTAAAAATGCAAATTATTGTTAAATTGAAGGATAAATTATTAATAAAATTACTCTATTATTAGAATTACTCTATTTTCTTATGCAAATTAGAGTCTGAGCTTATTTATTGAAAAATTAATATAAGTTAATGACATGCGAATAGTATAATAAAAATATGACTAATTATGAGTCGGTACCAAAACTTATAATTTGGTAAATGGTATTCAGTAATAATGAGTAACATTCAGTAATATTCAGTAATATTCAGTAATATTCAGTAATATTCAGTAATATTCAGTGATAACACTTATTTAAGAAAACAGTTTTTCACCTAAGCTTCAATTGATAATGTTATGCAGGTGTGCACTGAACGGACGTTAGCGTCAGATCCAGATCCTTAAGTAATGTTATACATTGCGGTCTTTGATGGTTTGTTGGGAAAGTTGGCGAAGAACTTCAATAGAATTATTTGCCTCTATTTTCTCTCTCCTGTGTCTCACATGCATTCTTTCTCTTTTGCCTTTTATCTCTTCACTTTGACTCTCCTTTAAATTTGAGTGACAAGAATGTATATTATTGCTTATGGATCGCTATTCAAAACGAAAAAAACTTATTGAATCCGAAACTATTCGTAAAATGGTATGTTTGACTGTTTACTGAAAGCGCGCTTAAATGCTTAGTCTGAGATGAGATTTACTTATTTTTTTCTCTAGTCTTAAATTGCATTTAAATAATACTTAAGTTATATAAATCAGTTTACAACTTATTTGAAGAAGAGATTCAAAATTTAATGCAATAAAAACATTTTTATGAAAAAGAAGTAAAAAATAAAAACCTGTAGAGTTTCATTAATTTTTGAAAAATTTTGTTTGTTTTGAATGTAATAAAGTAAAAAAAAGATTATTTATGAAATGTATGATAACATTATGCATAATGTAAGAGTTTTTCAAAAAGATTACTGTACGGTAGAAAAGAGCTTGTAATCTCTAAAGTGGAGGCCAACACAACAAACTGGTGTACATAATATAAAGTTGTGTGGGTTTTATGTTCTATGCACTCTATTTTGTTGGCCCCTCACGTGTGCACCAAGTTTTAAGTTCACCAAAACTAATCCCCATTTGATAGTTCGTCGACCCATTTGGACAATAAGTGAATTGTTGGGAATTATAATCGCACAAACTTAAAATGACCCTCTCGTAAAAGCCCTAATGCAGAGATGTATGTGTTGTATATGTTCTGGTATTGTACTGATCACTATTGAATAACAAACTTTTTTTCTTAAAAGGTGGCATAAAGTCACCTTACAATAGATCTGAACGCACATCAGGTATAAGTAAGCTTACAGTCTATGTATTTATTCATTAAAATTTCATGAGGAATGAATGGGGCAAACGGTATCCCCTCTCAAAAGAAAAACTTAATATTGTAATGTTGTAATGCGATAATACAGTACGAAATCGAAATCATTTTAAGTGATGTAAGTCTGCAAAGCAATCATCTTTCGCTCTTTTGGAGTGATTTTTTCATTCCTGTAAATCCTCTCTCCTTCAAAACTCAATTTTAAAAAGACGTAACAGTAAAATATTCGAATCTGATCACAAAATATGTCCAAATCTGACAGGCCATCAATTCATAGTTATATAATGCCTTCTTTTGCTATACCGTACAAAAAACATCCATACAGTATATGATGTTTCGTAAGGCTATGAAATATAGTGAAGTCGTTTTGAGTAATCCTCAAACCCCTATTCAGATATAATACTGTAATATAAACTTAACATAACTTTTAAAGGCATTATATTTTTTTCTTCTTCTTCAGAACATGATGACTGCCTTGAATTTAAAACAAGATAATAGATTGTAGACAACGACAATGCAGTAAAAAGTCGATTGAATCTTTTGAAGGGAAATGGAATGTAATTTATAGTATTATTTACTACGAGTTACTATAGCTTTGATGAAGAGCAACAAAATAATGTTAATAATAATAATATATTGAATGCTTCGTCAATAAACCTTGAATAAAGTTATGAAACATCACAACCACCCACACAGTGCCCAATCTTTCCAATGGCAATACCGGTCATCACATTTTTCTGGTAGTTATTCGAGATTCTGAAACGAAGTCATCATTTTGTTATATGCTTTCCCTCTCAAAGTCCGGTTAAAGCTCACAATAACCAGACCTCCCGGAGAGCGCCGCGCGCTCACTAAATAATTTTGTGCCACAAAAAGTGATGATTTGCAATTGAGCTCACAATAGACAAATGGAATGTTAAGCTCTGCCAAATAAGTGGCCACAAGAGCACACCATCAACGCTAACCTGTCATTTACTATGCAATCTTAAGACACATGGCTTATCATATGGTAAGCGTGTCGTTGCCTATCATTTAGAAAAGCATCAAATACTCCAATAGAGAAATAGTGAGAGAGAGAGAAAGAAAAATTTGACAAAAATGAAAAATAAATATTCAATAAGAAATTCGCTTAAAGTCCTGAACCACCCACACATCGAATTAAAGATAATTTTTTAAAATAGCATTTTTCTTATCAAAAGTTACAGCTTTTACACAATATATGTTATTAATACAGAACACGTAAACGCGAGAATACTTCAAGATTGAGATGTGAAAAGTTTAACAATTTTTTTGAAGAAACATTAAATATTAATATTTCAAAACCTTATAATTTACAATTCAGTGCATTCGTTCAAAACTGCCCGAATTTCTATTTAATTCAATTAAAATACATTGAATTTTTAGATAAATCAAAATAAGTTTTTATAACTTATATCGAAAGCTGAAATTATTTCCAAAATTTGAAAATTTGTTCAAATAAGGTTATATTCAAACTAACCATTAAATTAAAAACTAATCATTAGGTTTTCCCGCAAAATACAAAATACATATTCAAACAAATTTATTGCAATATATCATAGTTTAGTGAAGGATTTGAGTACTTCCATGATTTTCAAATAACTATCATTTGATAAACGGCATAATTATATCTTTTATAACTTAATTCCTAATAGAATTAAATTACTTTGTTTTAAGAAAATAATTGTAAGGGATTAGGAAATAATAGCTTAATAACAATTTCAAGCTTTTATTGTTCTGAATGACATAATCTGATAAATTTTGTTTCAATTTTAATTAATTAATTTTGATATTCAATTAATTTTGATATTCAATTATATTGATATCCAATTATATTGAATATGATAATTAATGACGTAAACTAAATGCGACAAAAGTGAAGAGCAGTTCATTCACTGTTATTTAAAATTTAAAATTCAAAAAAAAGTTCAGAAAATTATATAATGTATAGTTTAAGAGTGAAACCCATACCTTATAAGTTTGAAAAATCAAAGCCAGAGGTGAAGCTTTTAAATTTACAGCAGAGGGTTTTTTGTTGACTTCAGTGGAAAATGTAAATCACAGACCGCACAGTATTGTACTCTTTAATGGGTTCTATGCTTTTTTTCGTAATTAAGGCTAGATTTATTGCAATTAAGGCTACATTGACTTATATGGCAGTTTTGCTTAACAAATAAAACAACCATATGAATAATTTTATCAAATCTTATTAAATTATTTAACTTATTGCACGTCAAACTTTGTTTAAATTAACTTTAAGTTCAAAAATACTAAACTTTAAAACAAAAAATACTAAACTTTAAACATAAATGACTAAACTTTAAACAAAATTTAATGCTTAATAAAATTTAATGCTATGATCTCACCCTAATTAGTGGTATAAATTTTAAATGAGATAACCAATTATTAACAGTGATTCTCTTTTGATTGCTTTTAATGAATCATAAATTTTTTAATGTATTTTTTTCCATGTAATGTTAATTTTTTTTCTAACATCAAATAAATCAACTTTTTTTAATAACAAGATTTGCGGAAACAGTTTATTTACTATTGATTTTTTCTTTTTGAATTAAATATTTGCATAAACTGATGAAATTTCGAATTCACTCGATATAACTTGAACTCGAAATTTTGAAGAATAAAGAGAACATGTGATGATTGATTTCAAAGAATAAGACATTACAATAAGGCTCTATGGTTTTATCAATCAGCTTAAGAATTACAAATTTTTTCATTTATATTCAATTGCGTAGATCTTTAAAAAAAGTTCATTGAAAAAAATTGATTGTTAAATGAATTCGTTAGCCCTTATATGAATAAAAAAACAATTTTCTTAAAGTGAAAAAAGTTGATAAGAGGAAAAAGCTCTAAAGATGAAAGAAAAGAGAATACCATAAAGCGATTAACTGTTAATTAGTGACTCTCATTAAATGTGCATCAATTTGATGATGCATTTGATATAGAACTCGGAGGTTTAAAAAGTAAACAGCAATTACAAACGTTGATATGTTAAGTCATAGGATGTAATTATTGTAAAAATACAGATACATCATAGCGTGAGCTGAGTGTCAAGTGAAAACTAAAATCAAATCAGTCTTTCACTTGCATACATGTAATATTTGTTATGATAAATTGTAGTATAATATATTGACTCCTACGTAATGAAGGAGAAAGAAAACTCTAACTTATCCTTCTTCACCGCCAACGCGTTTAACACTTTTTCTTTGAGTATAATTTTTTTCCTGCTTCAAAATAAACGTTTTGAACGTTTTATGAACAAAACTATAGAAACTATAAAAAAAAGTTAATCTATTCATTGCCCTCAAAGTTTAATGAATGGCGAAATATTAATGAAAGTGTAATGAAGAATATATAGACACCATTCTATTCTTTAATTGGTATATTTTATTTTTTACTTATCATCAATAATTGAAAAAATATTTTAATCAAAAGCACTTAATTTTAGGAAAAATTACTCAATTTGAACAAAACTTGATTTTAAATTTTATAATAATTGAGTTTACGATAGACAACAATCAAGTTGAAGCAATAAACCTGTATTTTTAGATTCATTTTTGTTGTATTCTTTCTCTTTAATTTGCAATTTAATCGTAATTTGATTCTGTTTATAACTTATAAACTTATTATCATATTATTTATTACACGCACTTTTATAGTAATAAGTTTTATTTGTGTCAAACTTATTGTTTTCTTAGACACAAAAAAACTATGGCCTCATTTACATAATATTAAATTACCGAAAAAAGACTCGCAATTTATAAGACTTGCAATTTATTAGAGCCTTTAATAAGTTAATCGCATTTATTTACCTAATGTGATACATATGTATGTCTTATGTGTAAAACTAGTTGTATTGTATAAATAGCTAATCTATTCATTAATGAAAATACACTTTAGGATATAATACACATTAGGATATAATACACTTTAGGATATAATACACTTTAGGATATTATACTTGCTTTGCTTTGTCTTCTATTTTATTAAGTTTAATAAATATCATAGATACAGTTGAGCATAAAAAAAGTTATCCAATAAGCAATGAAAAAATATTTGATCGGATGATAGAAAGAATATGAGCTCATATTGAATAAATCAGTATTAAATCTGCGCACATAATCGAGTTCGCAAAAGCTGTACAAAATTGAGTTTAGTTATGTTTAGTTATGTTTCGTTATATATAGGTATATAAAGCATAGATAAAGTTGATGTTCCCAATGGACCGATGCTCTTATGATTGTTTCCATTGGGTGTGGTCCTCATCGACATGAAAAACCACATCTCTTCTTACGACTCTTATGCCATTCCTCTATCAAACTATTACTCTATATAATAAAACAAATAGACATAACATATTCTACAATATATTACATGAAAAAACATAACGGTATAGCTTTTTATGATATATTTTATACATTAATTTTCATATATTGAACCAACAAATGAAATGAAGTCAATGTTTCTATTTTACTGTTGAAAATGTAATATGAAATGAATGAAAAATTAAATTGATTTTCTTTCTTCAAAAAAACTGATGATAATTCCCTTCATAAGCATTTAAGACAGTTTGAAGTTTGGCTACTTTTACAAACATTAATTTATCAACAGTTTCAACAGTTTGCGAATCAAGTCTTTTATGGTTCCAGTGATTCAGAAAATGAATTCATTGACTTAACTTTCAAGGTATCCATAACTGCACTTAATTTTGATGCAATTTTAACTCAATCGCACTTGACTTACAAATCAACATTACTTTCACCTATTGCTAAATTTTATCTTAATGTTCAATCCGAGACTTGAGAAGCGCTGATCTTTTACTTAAATTTACTTTTCGTGTGCAGACGTTTATTCATTGCTTGAGTGCATTTTGCTTAAAATGAATAAAATCTGAATTTCAATAAAACTGTTGAAATTCCATTAAGTTATGTACTCTTATCTAACATCTAATTCAAAAGCTTAGTTCAAAAAAACTTGATGTAATGACTGATTTTTTCATCAAACTATTCAATTATAAACTTTAATTTTTTCTTAAATACTTATATAAATAGTATTTATCATAAGTTGACTGTAAAACTGTTGCTTTTAGTTAATATTTAAGTTAAATTTTGCAAAGCGTAGTGACATTTGAGTTTCACGTTATGCCTCCGGTTGAATATGTCACTCCTGCAAATGGTTACTGGCATTGATAATGACCACAATGCGAGACAAAGTCATCATTCACTCACACACGAGCAGCCAATGGAAAATTATTTGCCATCAAAACGAATTACTATTACTAACTATTTTAATATATAATTGTTTATTCACCCCTTCTCTCATTAACATTTTGATCATATTTTTAAGCTATTATTAGTATTACTTCCGAAAATCATATACTTTTACTTTTACTTTCTTAATGGAATTCTTTGAGGAGGAAGAGGAGGGAATTTAATAATAAGTTGTAGTGTTTTGGGTTGAATTGAGACCAACATCGATGCAAAATATTTAGACAATCGTGACTCTTGACGCGTGCTATTTGCCCAGCAGTTCTTTTTGATGATGAACTGATGGCATCAATCAAATACCTCAGACCTCAGTTCGGCGTTATGTCAATCTATGAAGATTTGAAGCATTGACTCACTCTCTGATGATTGCAAACTTATAAATTGTTGTGTAAATGTTGCGTTTAAGCATTTACTCTTTTGCCTCAATAGTACCGTAAATCGTGCCAAAGACAACCCTCCCTAATAATAGGATCGCTATTGAAAAAAGTACACTTACTATTGCATCCCGTGATGTGCATTAAGGTCTGACGCGTCTCTATCATTGACTTTCTTCCCCTCTCTTTCGCGTATTAGTTTATGAATTGGTCGAGTCGTCAGGCACGCGAATTTAATCAACATCAACACGAGCAAATTCGAGCCTAACATTGCAGCTGCTATCGAATACATTAATTTTCAAGCATTTATCTCTGACTCTATTTAATAGCATATTATTTACCAGAAAAGCAATCTTTGAATATGTATTCAATCTTTTTTTGGTAAAAATTTATTATGAAAAAAACTCGTGAAAAGATGATAAGCATTTTTTTGTTACTTTTAAATGAATGCATCGGTTATTACAGCAACTCTACAATAATAACATTCATATTAGCATTTCTTTATATACTGGTTATATTTTGTTGTGAGGCTTAATTTTTTTTTATATTTTGTCGGCGAATGAGTAGTTAAAAAAGATATAGAGAGACCTCACAAAGATTGAATAATTACAATCGTTCTTCATCGCAATAATTTAGTAGACCTGCAATCAAATGAAATACATAATAAGTTAGTCATGAGATAAAAAGTTGTACAAAAAAATGTTGATAAAAATAGGTCTGCTTCTAGTTTTGTTAAGAAAAGCTTAAATTTGAAGTTTTTGTTTGTTCTTATCTCAATTTGAATTTTAGAATAAAATTAAATTTTTATCCTCTATTAATCAGATTTGAGGACTTTTCCTTATTAGAGGGTATATCAGTATACTATTTCATTTTGTTAGATATTTTTGATAAAACAATACATCAATACAGTATTGCCTGTTTTACAGTGACTTTTGAATGATGTGATCTTATTGCTGACTGCAAGCGAGTTCATGGCCGATACAACACTTGTAAGTAATATTACTTTGAAGTGTATGTGTGGGCGAATGAAAGATGCTTCTGGCTATGATTCAATATATAGCTAATACCGATCACTAGGAATAAGACTTTCTGAAATTATTTTCAAATTGGATTTTGTTAAAGTTCAGTTCATATTCAAGAGTCAATTTATAACTCAAAAATAACTTTGTTTCTCATATTTCAGGCAAATTTGTTGTATAACATTAAAAACAAAATCAAAATTTTCGGTTCAAATAAGATTCAAAAAATAATTAGATTTAGAGTTCAATTATTATTTGTTCAGTTGACTTAAGGATTGATTCAAGTTTAATGTAATAGCAGTTGGTTGTGCATAATTTTGATTGAATGAAAAAATGAACAATTAATAGTGTTCTAGAGTCCAAATGCCATAAAACTCCTGCTGTGTTTAAAATCAATTATATTGCACTTCTATTGAGAAGACTTGACATTTGTAATGCGTAACTAATAGGTAATCATAGGATCACAGGTTTCTTGTTTTCGGCTTTAAGAAAATTTAAAGCTCGTCAAGAGTCAAATTTTGGTTTCTCAAAGATTTTCAAAATTACGAAATTTTTTTGACACATTCAATTTACAAATGATCTTAGATTTTAGATAAACTTATGCTTAATAATCAAGAAAAACCATGAACTCTTTTGGTATCACTTTTCATTAATATTATGTTTTCAAAATTACATTCAAATTTCAAATAAAACGAGATCTTATCTTGAGATTTTCAGTTAAGTATGAACTTTATGAAAATAATGTTTCAGACAAACTAAACTCATTATTGCTGGAAATAACTTTTAAAATACTAAAAAGCGAATTGGTTTCATTCATTACTTGAGAGAATGATATCTATTACATGTTTATTCAAGAGATTGAATGTCTAAAAAATATTAATAGTGCGATCGAATTTCATGATGTTATCAAATTATTTTTAGATCGAATATCACAATTTTTTAATCGGAAAATCAAACATTCAATACAAAAATTTTTTCAACACCATAAATAATTTGAATAATTGAAGTTACTTTCCAGCTAAAAGTCAAATTAGGTTCTATTTACGAAATGAATCTTAAAAATAGCTTTTCTCAAACATGAATCTGAGTCAATGTGTGATTAAATACAAAATTATCGTTAGTTTTCATTTCTCAAAACTCAATGAATATATCAAAAATCTATGTTTTACTTCAAAGTTAGTTCAATTCACTTATTGAATCCTTTCACAAACAATTGCAAACTTTAATATTTCTATTAAAGAATTTATTTTAAATTCTAATTTATAGTCCATTAATGTTTCTCTTGTCTGCTTTAAGTATCTATTATTCCCAAAAATTGTAATAAAGTTCAGTTTAATGACAAAACATTTCCAAAATTATAATAGAGTTTTCGATAGATATAAATCAAGTGAGTTATTTTGAAATCTGTTTTTATGATATTAATAATTTCCTAAATTTTTATGTTCTTTTGTTGTTGCTTTTAATTAAGGATTTATTCCAGAAAAAAATGATTATTCTTTGTTACACATTCAAAGCTTAATCAGAAGACCCTTCAATTTCCTTAGACCTTAACTCTAAATAATTTAAAAACATTTATGCCTTACTTTTTTTTAAATGCAACTAATTGTGAAATATAATAAAATAAATGAGTTCTAATAAATTTTTAATTAATAAAAAAAAGATTAACAATAAATTAATGCAATCAACTCCTCAATTACAAAGTATTGTTGTAATCCTGCATTTCAGAATTTCATTATTCATTATGTTTACCAATTCAGTAAAATAGACTGTATTCGAGAAATTATTAAATCATTAAGAATTTGATGCTAACGACATATAAATTGGTGCAAATATATAAAAGTTGTTCAAATGCTTAAGGCGTTTAATTTAATTAAATTTGATTTGATTACATTAGATAAACCTCTATATACTTCAAATAAATGACGAATAAATAAACGAACTATTTGAGAAAATTAACATTTAAGTAGAGATTCAATTCATTTGAAAAGTAGTTTTGTTTTTAGGTTTAGCTATTTTTTGTTTAAATTTAAACTATTTATTAAATTTATTCTTTCATCTTTTCTCCTATGATAGAACTATGCTATATATCTGTATTGCACTGATGTTAGAAAAGCATAACTAATTGAAAGTGATTGGAGTGAATATACAACACAATAGTATAGAATGAATCGTTAAAATTGGGCCTTATTTTGCATTGAGGATAGTTCGGATAGTGAACGTGTTTTATATGTGAATGTTTTCATACGATGATTGATATCAGTTAAGGCAAATTTGATTTTCTCATCACTTTAACAATTTGTAAACTATTTAATACTAAAGATTATAATATGTGCGCATATATACACACCTAAGTGTTGATAAACAATCCATTTGAGGTTAGCATAGTTTGCAAACAGATCTATCTTTCAAAAGCCCAGTTATTTTCTTATATAATAAGATGATTCACTTCAATTGTAAACTGAGATGAGTTACAATTGAATAGTAAAAGTAGAGGGTGTTGTCATTTCAATCTTTTCTTCTTCATATTCTGCTCTTTCTCTTTTCTTCCTACGACTGACCTCTTGTCGTAACAATTTTTATCGGCGTAAAAAAACACTTATGCTATCATTATATTAGGTTAATTTGTTGCGATACCCGTTACAAACTGGGAGACGTGACAAACATGTTTCAGTTTTAGTTTTAAGTTTTAAGTTTTAAGTTTTAAGTTTTAAGTTTTAAGTTTTGCCAACTTTTCTAAGGAGAAGTTCGCGATAAGTTTTCTAACTTTTCCCAAATTATAGACAAAATTGAAAAGCAGACAGAATAGAAAAGCTTGAATAATGCGAGAAATAACCATTTCTTAATATGTAGGCTTCAAAGAGACAATATTAATAATAAACTGATGCATTGCTTTTTGTTTTAAGCACAAAAGCGCGAAATGGCATTTTGGGTCAATTTTAATGCCCATTTTATCGCTAGAAAAGTCTAATGAATTGCTATATTATTTTATAATTTTTTTTTATTACACTTTATTTCTACCTCTTTTCTATTTCCGGATGTGATGTTAACAAGAGTCGATAAATGCTAATTAATAACGCTTGTAATATTTCGTATTGTTAGTGTTGTGTTAATAACAAACAAGGAAAAAAGAGGGGAATGGATGGGACAAAAGCAGCACAGAATTTGTTTTATTCATAATTCACTCTATGTTTTTCAAGCAACTGAATACTATCGTAAAGTTTCCGCTGAGGTTTTTTCGGATTTACGCATCATTTCATCACGTATTGCATTGTTTTCTTATTTTTTGAAACTGTGAGAAATATAATATATCGATGTTTTTTTGTGGTCCGTTTTCAAACATATTGATAGTAAATGTTGTTATATGTGGTTATGTGACGGCAAAACATGAATGCGATTCAAATTGACAATAGAAAGAGCGATTTAATAGACCAATTTGCCGATTAAGTTGATTATATGGGACCCTTCCATAGCTGATCTATTCCTACAGCGGATGTGTTTGTGTTGGCCTACCTTTTAATTTTTAAACTATTTTTCATTCAATGCCGACTAAGTAAAAGAAATTAGCACTTAATATCGCTGTGACTAAACACAGAGTATCACAAAAAATAGTCAATTCAACAAAATTATAATTATATACGCATTTCATTCATATACAGTACTTGAATATAGACTAAATATTACAAACAGTTATTCGATCAAATGATTTTAGTATAAATTTTTATCTATCTTCAGACTTTCAGCTTTCATAAAGAGAATTCATTTAAATTTAAGCTTTCATAAAACTATCTTTCTATCTAAGGAATGATAAATTTTATTATTCACACATGTATTTAACACTTACACATTTTCGAGTTAAAGCATTTGCTCAATTCAGAAAAACTTACAATTAATAGCCATCCAATGATGTTGATTCTGATGTGATATATTGATTGATATGAAAATAAATAATCAAAAACAATTTGATATATCAATTTTGAAGTTTGCTATTTTTTGAAAATTTTCATCATTATGAATACCTTATAGGAAATGCTGAAATTGGCTAAAACTAATTGGATAAAATAAAATTAATTAAACAAACTAATTGTTTTAGAGATAAGTGGATAATTATAAGGACAAGTGAATGACCTCACCTTAAAATTGTCATCCGTACACTTCAACTATCATTTAAATTTTACAAATCATTAATTTTTTACACAATTTCGACTGAACTAAGCTTTACTCTAATCGATACTCAAATTAAAAGTGCGAACATATCATTACTTGAAGATTGACAGAGACAAGAAACTATCGAACCTTTCAATGAAATTAATTTAATATCTAAACGTATAAAATTGAGAGCACTTCCATTATTTGGCTAAATTCCATGATATACTGTCAAGTATTGAACTTTTAATTTCAAAATCAATGAGTCGGTAATAATGCTTTCAAATCATTAAGAGATTCTCTAAACTTGTCAGAGCTTATTATAGGTATACGTAATTGAATAATATTGTAGTTCCAGATTTGGAGTGTTTTTTGTTATGCAGTCACTAATTAATTAACTAAAATTTTGACTTAAAGGAATTGAAGTAAAATCCTATAATTCATTG
Source organism: Malaconothrus monodactylus (assembly GCA_034697245.1). Classification (NCBI taxonomy): domain Eukaryota; kingdom Metazoa; phylum Arthropoda; class Arachnida; order Sarcoptiformes; family Malaconothridae; genus Malaconothrus; species Malaconothrus monodactylus. The sequence goes on along the minus strand of JAQIWZ010000002.1, from coordinate 22,188 downwards.
CAAATCAGAATTAAGATTCAAAAAAGTTTTCAAAAATGTATTTTATAAATTGGAAATGCATGCAAGAAAAACATTAATTTCACGGTCTGTGATGTGCCACTTGTCTGATTATTTGGCAAATACTGAATATACATATGCGTAGAGTTGATATATGAAGAGTATGTATGTATGAAATGCTAATGTCTGTCGTTAATATTGGTATTGTAGAGGAATGTACAAGTGGTAGAGATGGTTGTGTTGAGAATTGGCTGTTGTTTGAAATTCTCAATGGATGTGCGGACAGCCGTGACGTCACACACTAGCGATAGAGAAATGTTATGAGACATCCGGCATGAAGCGATCGTTCATTATTTCCGGGCTATTCAATAGTGCACCTGTACCGCATATCCTCAAATTGACGAATTACAGAACAGACTAACAGACATTAATGCTAATTTTTATTAGTAAAACATTGAGAGCGAAAGTTTTTCTCTCTTTCTCTCTATAGTTACTGCTATTTGGTCAGAGTTAAGGCCAGAGATCCTCAAATTGACGAATTACAGAAGATTACAGAAGAGACTCACAGATATAAATGCAAATTATGATTAATAAAACATTGAGAGTGAAAGTTTTTCTATCTTTCTCTATAGTTACTGCTACTTGTTTAGAGTTAAGGCCAAAGATCCAGAGGATTACACTTTATCTATGAATAAGTGAGTATTAGAGGAAAAAGATAGAGACAAAAAAGTTCGCAAATTTAGAGGAAACTAAGAATGCGTGGGAAATGTAATGAATGTTAAGAGAGGTAACACATCCACTGTCTGGCCTACACTCACGATTTCGTATTATTATTTCACCAAATGATACAATTGACGAAACACAAGAATCTTCGCCCAGATATTAGACAACATAATGTGAAGTAAAGTTGAAGACTGCCTCTCAATAGTCGTATTAACCAATGTTAATATGAGATATGGATAACGCGTATAAAAGTTTTGAGTTATTCTCAAACATTTATAAACTTAAACAATGAGTTATATATACTTTAGACTTACTCTCGTAGAGCCAGTAGTCGATCATTTAAACAACTTGACTGTGAGTCTCTTCTCTTATATAATTTGGTGTTGAAGTATCGCGAGTGCAATACTGGATCTCATTGAGAACAATGCATCTCAAAGGCCGACCTGATGCGGCTCAGCCCCCGTTTTATTGAGGTATTTCCCATTGGCTTGAAGCCGGTCGCTCCTGAAGTAAATACAGTGAACGCGTTGTGTTGGACTCATAGTGTATCACTCATACGGCCGGTCTATGTGAACGACCGAAACGTTGAGCAGGTGTAGTCGTGCGACTCGTTTTGCTCTCAAACTCAATCTCGATCTCTTCATTGCAAGAATCAAATGTTAAACTTTATAAATTGAGGCTTAGGTATTGCCCATAATATTGTCTTTAGTGATGCGCAGTCGGCCAATCTCTCTGTCATATTCGCATTGACGTAGTCTTTACTGTTTCTCACTTCGAGAATATTGTGAAATCAGCGCCAACTTGTTTTTCAAATACATTTGCCATAAACTGACAGTCAGAGCATCCAAACTATTCTTCATTGTGTCGTACTATTTGTGGCTTTGTTATAATAAGCCTGGGCTGCAGTACTGCTCTATAATTGACCACTAATTAATCGGTTGTTGTCTGTTTGTGATGTTTTCAAGCATTCCTTAGATGTGATCTTTGATGAACTAAAGTTTGCCGATTAATATTAGCTTCAATGTCGACGGGGTGTTCAGTGATTTTGGCACCAATATCTATCGCTGAACCACCACCTGCCGCATTACCGCTATCAGCTTCTGGACTTCGCCATTCAGCTATGAGTAACGAAATGACTGATTTTCAAGACGTAAGTTTACTTATTGCCCAAAATCTCGACGATTTTGTCAATGACTCGATATTATTGAGACTCACCTGTCTTTTTAACTCTAACTTTAATACAAATACTTCATTTTTAGCTGCCTATCAAATCAGCATTTGGGGCGTTATCAGAGTTAAAACGCTAACTTATCCTTGTCTTGTCTTTTAAAACAAAAATTTTCTGCACGAGTTTTACTTTTTTTTAAGTGTTTCATAAGTCGAAGTGTTAGAAACACTCGTATGATATAGTATTGAGATTTCAATATATTTCTTATCCATGAAATTATAAGTTTTTATAAATTGATTCTATTCCATAGATGTGGCAGGACATCGAAAGTGTACTTCTCGGTGATATTGGAACTCCCAGTGCATCACTCCCTTCATCAGAAGCAAAAATAGCAGTAATTGATGAATCAAATCGTCGTATTTATACAACAGTGAGTTCAGTGAACAATAATAATCATTCGAATAGCAATAGCAGCAGTAGTTATAAAGATATGGACCATCATCAACATCAACATCAACATCAACAACAACCGCAACAATTACAACAACAATCAATTGAATCGACGGCCAAAGCATACTTTACATCTGATAACGTCACAGTTAAGGCCAATGCTATGCAAAATACGGCCACAATTGTCACACAACTGAACAGTTCATTACCAGAAACGCCAAATTCTAATGATTCAATGGCGTTATCCTATAGTGCGTCTCAACAAACAAATAACCAAAACTCTGACTTTCGATATCATCTGAATCATCATGAAATCAAGAGTGAGCCCGTTTGCAACTATTATAATCACACGTCGCCACCGATAACATGTTCTAATAGTTCTCCATATTATATGAACCAAATCGAAATGAATCATCAGTCGAATTGGTCCCCGTATTCGAGTCACACCACTCTATCCAGTGGTCACTGCGCGTCTCCGCCGTCGACACCAGATCTACAGAGATATAGTTTGCACTGTGCCTCAAATCCTATTTATGGTGCGAATCAGGCCATCAGATCTCGTGGTTATACAATGCCTGCGCTCTCGCATAATAACTATAATATGGGATACTCTAACATAAATGCAGGACTACATCACACGACTCAAAGAAATATAGTGACACCGCCGGCATCGCCTCATTTGTCAGAGCTATTATCAAATCAAAGTAGGCCTCAAATGGCATCAGTGGCTAATGCATCGACTTTACACAATCACCTCAACAATATAACTATCAATTGTAATACAATAAATGCTTCAACCATTCATCCAACAGGACCACCACTACAAGTGGGACCCGTAGCACTCGCTAATCAGGCCATAGCAGCCCCGGGAACAGCACCCGCACAGCCAACTAAACCGAGAAGAGGCCGACGATCAAGAGGACCAAAGAAAGTGACTCTTCACACCTGTTCATATCCCGGTTGCACAAAAACATACTCAAAAAGCTCTCACCTAAAGGCTCACTTACGGACACATACGGGCGAAAAGCCCTATCAGTGCAATTGGAAAGGTTGCGGCTGGAAGTTTGCCCGATCTGACGAACTGACGCGACATTTTCGTAAACATACTGGTGATCGACCGTTTCAGTGTCGACTTTGTGAAAGAGCATTCTCACGATCTGATCATTTATCACTACATATGAAACGTCACGCAGAAATTGTTTAATTATTTGCGATCATATTTGGCATACAATTTGTTTCATTAAGTGAGTGCCTGTGCGTACCATCAAATTGATGAGAACCCCTTTTTTATTGTGGATGCGAACGAAATTACCCGTAAAAGAGCTCAAACACGTGAATGTGTGGTAAAACAACTGAGAATTGAATACAGCATGTCTTGAAAATATCCATTAAACAAAAAATGCCAGTTCTAATGCTCGTTCTAATGCCAGTTCTAATGCCAGTTCTGCCTAGTCTTCCACTGATGGCCATGACTCAGCATGAATGGTGAGTTACGAGAGACGTTACCGTATATTTGAGAGTTCACTTATGTGTTAGAAAAAAAGATGTACTTTTCAAATGGAAAGGCAGCTGCTATTCAGATAATATAATAAGTTATAAACGCAATAACATTAATATCAACGAGACAAAGGTAGCTATTCTTTAACACACAAGAAGGCATGAAATGGCATTTGCATTGCAAACACTAATACAACAATACTGTATAACACTAAAAGTTGAGGTAAAAAACCATTTCTAAACTTTTGAAATGCAATCCTTGGATAACGATTTGTTCCGCATTCGCAAAACTTAATGAAAAAGTTTGATTCAGAAAACAGATAAAGTTTTAGTATAGGTTATGAAAAAAACGTTATTTATTATTAATCAACAGATATTTAATTTTAATATTTTTAATGCTCTGAAAAGCTATTGTTTTGCCGTTTGTGTGAATCATTATTTTTATCCAAATTTAATTAACTAAAGCATTAATTACAGCTTATCCTTAAACAGAATGATTTGAGTTAAAAAAGTGAGAAAATAAATTAAAAATGGCATAAATGAACAAATAGTTTGCCAACTAATTAATGATAAAACGAGATTTTTTTTCACTCTGATAGTAAAATTACTATAAAATATTGTAAGAAAAAAAAAGAAAAAATGTCGATTTGAAAACATACTTAATTATACTAATTACTAATCAATACAGTGCCACAAATAAATCAATATTCATTAAGCTTAACACTGAATAACAGATTCATCTCAATTAAATAACTAACCCATTAATTTATGAAAATATAATACTGTTGTAATTTAAATTGTATTATATATCATACGTGTGTATGACTTCTCGTGTAAATTCATTTTATCTAATTTTAATGTTACCTTTGATGATAATAATAATAATAACTCAGTTTCAAACTTGAAATGTTTTTCATTGATTTATTTACTTTTACCAAATATTACTACAAAGGTTTTAACCGACAAACAACAAACCAGAAAATACTGTAGTTATTATATTAAACACCAATAATAATAGGTGTAGAAAAAAAAAGTTTATACTATCGCTTTAGAGTTTATGATCGATAATATTTTTATTATGTTGACCAACAGCTCAATAATATGAAGTATACGCAATCACATCCATAACAAGGCATTAAAGTTGAGAAATATTTAATTTGTATGAATTGAGTTATTAAAAGTGTAGGCGTAATACCAATTCAAAAAATATAAATTAGATCTCATACTAGAGGAAAAAATCAAATTTATTCTATGCCTTACGCAAAATGATTATATGTTTTTTTTAAACAGAAACTTTTAACAGAAACAAATCGTTGATTAAAAGAAATTGAGAAAAAAAAGATTTAAATTTATAACAGAATAAATTCAGTAGACACTTGAAAAAATTAAATACATTGATCAAAGAATCATTAGTGAAGGCCAGCAGGATTTTACAAATAGTTTAGTTGTCTAAAACTGAAGCCACTTATAAGGTTCAATACATTTATAAACAGAACGAATTTAAGAAAAAGAGCTGCTATGCTATGCAAATAGAACAATGATTGCAATGATAGCTTACGTTCAAGTTCTAAAGCCTGGTTGGTGTTCACAAATAATAAATGACTCAGCTTGAAATCAAGACATTGATTGATTTGCGTGATGTGCTAATGTCTAATTGCTGATCATTTTAATGTTTTGCATAAGACTTGGGTCGTATACAATCATAGATTCTGGTAATTCGATCCATTTGAATGCAAAATTTACTGTTTGGCGTACAATAAGGAGCCATATGAAAGAAAAGATAATACGATATTTCAGAGAATGGGATGACTTAACATTTAGAAATATGAAAAAATGCGTGGTCTCCTCTTTTTTTCATATGTTTCATACTCGGCATGTGTTCCAATTCAGTTGCGAAATTGAATGCATCGCAACAACAAATAGAATGCATTCATGGATTTTTTACCTAACTTATTATTGTTTCCCCAGAGAACTAATTAAGGCGAAAATCTTAATAACTAATTGAATTGATGTTTAACATTTTTAATTAAGAAATAAGAAATAATTAATATCAATTTGTTTAAATGACAGCAATGATATAACTAAAAGTTGAACAGTTGAACAGTTATTACTAAAATTTTATTTTAAAACGTTGAATATTAATAAGGATATAAAGATTGTGCAAAATAGGAAATAATCATTTTTTAATATATTGCAAAAGTATTTAATGCTAACACGTGTTTGCGTTGTGTCCGAACAAATCTTATATCTGTAACACAGCGTGAGTCTAAAAAACTTAAAGGAGAAGTTCTCCTCTATGGTAGCCCTGGGGGGTCAGTAGACTCTACATTCAGATACAGCTTTTTATTTAAGAATGGAAGCAAATTTTCAGAACTTATAAATTGCCTCTTTTTTCATGCATTACATTTCAAAGCACTATAAGTTAGTTATTTTCAAGTTTACATCAACTCAATAAGAATAAGCATATAATAAGTAGAAAAAAAGTAACACTATTTGACTTAAGTTATAGAACTCATAATAAATTCATGGATTAGTTGTACTGTTTGACACTGAATATAAAAAACAATGACAAAAAATCAGCGCCGATTCGACAAAAAACTAATCCTAAAGGGCAGGTGAAAAGTAATATATATTTCATTTTAAGTTATGGAGTTATGGAGTTATTGATTATTTGCTGCTATACAAAAATATATAAATATACTGTAGTTAACACTTGAAATACTTGTCATTGTTATTGGTAAAAAATTTTTAGATGTCTTGCAAGTGAAACGTCTCCTAACGAGAAAGTTTTCCTTCTTTTCAAATGTTATAAAAATTTCTCATTCAAATAATCCAAATTCAAATGAGATTCTTTTCATAAGCTTATACAGTAGTAATTAAACAAAATTATATTAATTACTAATTTGCATAAACACTTTATTTATAATTATTAAGATTCAATTGCGCTCATAAGTCACATACATTCATGACTATTGATTGAAATGCATTATAGTTCTTGAGTGCTTTATAGATGCAATGCTAACCATTATTATCAATGTTAAAGTTTTGATTAAACACTATTAATCAGTCGAAAAACTATGATTTGATGGTATATGAAAATATCTATAAAAGATTAGAACAAATTTTAGCCAACGAATCGAAGTTAAATTAACTCCAGCTTTCTTTTAATACTCAATGAAAAATTTCAATTTAATTGTAAAGCTTTAAAATAAATAAAGTGATAGAGAATTTCTTTGAAATGAGCTATTCTTCATAATTGATGCATAGATTTAATTGAAGGACAACAAAAAAAAGTACTTGACTGTTAAGTATTTAATATATACCACATTCACATTTGAAGTGCCATTTTTAATTACTCTTCAACAATAAAAAAGAATGCAATTATTGTGATTCAAATGGGGTATTGTTAGGGAACACTTCTTTCCAACAAGAAGTCTAATGAGTTAAAAGTTTCAAGGCTTACAGTTTTAGCCAATTTTAGTTTGTTTATTAGATTCAGTAAACGTGCATTTTATGAGCATTGATATGCTATCATAACAGTCAAAACTTGAGTATTCAATAAGTATTTCATGTTGTGCAACAAAACTCCTACTTATTAATGTTGACTGAAATTGAATGCGAAGCCTCTTTGAATACATTTAATCAAATGAAACAAATGAGTGAAGAAAATAAATTAAAAAGTTTAGGTAAACTTCGAATGTGCGGAAGAAAACTTCACATTTAAATAAACTGTGAAAAAATTTAATTTAATAGCAATTTTTTGAGTAATAAGAATTTATAATAACGTGCATTCACTAAAGATTTATTATAACATTTTGTAGGGCATGGCTTTAATAGTCTTCTAATGAGGCAATATGTATGCTTTACAATTATAGATATAGAGAACATTTCATAAACTTATTTTAAAATATTCATATGTTTTCATTTACCCCACAGAATATCAAAAACATTTCTCAAAAATGATAGAATAAGTATAAATAAAATAGTTTTTTATAGTCAATGACATATAGTTCAGGTTTGAAAAGTGAAAAAGTTTCAAAAATGCCAATCAAATTATACTATAAGTGATCGTATCATTAATTGAATGAAAGTATAGCTAAAATTATATACAATGAACTTGAAAGTTGCAGCAGAGCGTAAAAGTATCTATTTGTGAATGAGGCAAACATGTTAAAGATGAATGTGGAGAACCCAATATTTTTCTAACTCACAACCGTTTAGCCTATCTTTAACTTTTATTTTAAATCAAGTTTTTGTAATCTAACACAAATATTTGATAGTTTTTGAATTTTAAAATATTCAAATCAAGCTATAGTCCAAAATAGAAAGATTTGATTAAAATTAAATTCAGTTAAAAATAGAAATAAGTTTTAAATTAAACAAAGAGTTTTCGGGCGAAATGGGTTTTCACAGACATTATTTGGCATCGATTTCATTCGGCACATAAATAATTTGAGTATCTCAACAATTTTAACTACTTGTTTAGAGCCAGTCCAGTACATAAAAAGGTTGGTTTAGACAACAATTACAATTTGCCTATTAAGAGAAAAACTACAATTTAAAAAGCTTTGACCACACTATGTGTTGATAGACGTGTTGATTCTAGCCTCTAATTTTGTGATCGCGGCCGACATTCGCAATCACAAAGTCAGAATGCACTCTAAGCCATAAGTTTTAGTTCAGTCATTCAATTTTCAAAGAATGAACGTTTGTATCATATTGTAACTCAAGTAACTCAATATTCAATATTGAATTATTCTCCCCTCCAATATTTAGATAGCTATGCATTCTGTTTGTAAACTTCAAATACAATCAAAAAGTCATTAATTAGAAATGTTGAAAATATTGAATGGCATTCAGCAGAATATATGCCGTAACTGTTGGATTAATTTGTAAACGAATCAGACATATGTCCGCTTTATTCAAAAGAAAAATATTTGAATTGTTTGAATAGCACTAAATAGAAATAAAATATTCTGTAAACAACATTTAAAATCTAATGATTATGAGTTTAATCGTGAAAATAAAAGATAGATTCATATATCAAACTAATAAATAATTTGTCAAATAAAGAGTTGTGTTGTTCTTTCCAATAGAATTTCGTAACTTTTAACGAGAGAAAAAAAATCAAAATTTAATTTAGAAAATGAATTAAATGAAAAATTAGACGCAATAATAAAAGAGACAAAGATATAAAAATCCATTTTCAGCAAATTAATAAAAAATGATGTTTTCACGTCCTTCGAAAATAAATTGATAAAAAAAAGATAAATAGATGTGATTGTTATAAAGAAATATTAACTATTTTTCGTCATCGCATAAATATTTTTTCAAAATGACAGATCATAAGCTAAAGTAATTAAGAATCTATAATAATTAAAATCCTTGAATGACTTTTGATAAACTTAAAATTTTTAAATTGTTTTCAAACATATTTTTCAAATCATTCATCAATTTTCGAAACTAAAAAAAAATAAAAACTGAAGTAAAAAGTATTATTAAACGATACAATTGGCTGAATGTCGACAGATTTCACATTAAAAGATTATTGTTATCTAAAAATGATAAATGATCTAATAGTAGATTCCTATATATTCTACTATTGAATTTCCTTTGAATACAAGCTTTCATATCCTTTATTATAACATTTCCCTTTCTTTGGCTCAACTAGTTTTGCGTTAATATCGACAGAGCGTTACACCAAAACACATTCGTATTGGTAATGGGACTCATGCGAGAAAATCTAACTATTGCTTCTATTATTTGCTTATTGTCACATTCATTTATTGGCATAAGTATATTATTGACTTGATTTGCAATCTTCCGCTAACTTTTTTCCAATCTTTACTTTTAAAACAACACAAAAAGGTCATCATTTCCGTCGCACAGAACTTACTTCAAATTTCTTACAGTTTATTTTCATTATTAAAAAATTTAAAAAACTTTAAACAAATGTAAATATTTAGTCAGAAATCGTTGTGTAAAATCAATAACTCAACGAAGAATAAAAAAACTGTTGCAAAAAAATTTCACATTTTCTTATTATTCAATAGATTTTATTTTTTTTTAATAGTTGAAGAAAAAAATATAGATATTTGTTGAATGATTTTTTTGAACTTAGAATCTATAAAATTATTAGAACTATAGAAAAAAATCAAATATTATTTTAGTTTCAAAAACAGTGCGATATTTGATTGACTTCAGAGTCGATTACCTTTTCCAAAGAAATCTCGAAATAGATTATCGATTCATTTATTCAGTTGTTCTCATTTTGTTTCAAAATCGGATTCATTTTATTTTATGAATAATTTTATCTTAAGCTCGAATTCAATCTATAAAATAAGCCAAATATAGATAAAGATTTGATTTGAAAAAAAAAATTCATTCATTCTATTTATTTATGTGTAATTCAATAAGTATGACATAACTTTAAGTTGTAGTCTTAAAGTGTGACTATGGACTGAGCAGAGCCTCTACATTAAAAACTATTTTGTTGATAACTTATAATTTTATTGAATACCATTAAATTTAATTCTTTATTATAAATGTTAAAGATCTAGTTCTTTCAGTATTGAGAATAATAGTTAATAGTAGTGCGCATAAAATTTTAAGTATTAGACACATTGCCATAAATCCAATGATAAGCAATTCATAATACCAATCGATAATAAGCATTGTTTGTATGCAAAGGCGATTCGTTTTTGTTTATGTTTAATAATTGCTCTTCATTATCATAATCAAGAAAATTGTTGCGATGAATCCGACAGAAACTAACGATTAATAGTTATTACTGTTATAGTTATTACTGCTTTCAGATAATTATTTCTTATTTTATTTAATCATTAAAATATAACTCATTGATAAATCGAAGATTTTGTGAATAAAACTATGAATTTTGAAATAACATTGAAATTTTATCCTTAAATTGTTTATTTACCCAAATTGAAAATTTTATATCAGAGGAAGTTCTCACTAAAACTAAATTTTTAAAGTAAACTAATCTCTAACTTAACATTAAACTGAGGAAAATAAATGATTTGACATCAAATTGTTTTTATCAGATCATGGCTAATACCTACACCTCAATCCTTTGATTCATGTTTGGCTTTAATGCAGGGCTTTAATCAATTGATGACCTCTCGTGTCTAAAGAGAAATCCTTGTACTGTAGGTATAGAATTGCCACAGAATAAGTCTAATTGTCAAAAGAAAAAGACTATCAGACAGGTGTAACTCTTAAAGTATAATTTTTTGAAAATAAGTTATTTTTGTCATCTATTCATTTAGCATTGATTATTTCTAGACGACATATGCGCTAAAATTTCAGACAATTGACTTTTATTTCAATTCAAAACTTTTATACAACAATTATATAAACTCAATAATTAAACCAAAAATGAGTATTATCTGAATATATTTGTTAATTCTAATTGTTTTTAATGATAATATACTAAAAACAGCACAAATTGTATTTGAAAGCAGAATATGTCTCACCCAATATTTTGTTGAACAACACCCGCAATGATATGCTTTTGGTGTATAACAACTTAAGTTGAGGTCATTTAACTTTGAGAACTTTATAAATAAAACAATCTATGAATTGAATCCCTGATTATTTTGAGTTACATATACGATGTTTTATGTTATAATAATTATTAAGGTCAAAGTTGATGATTTATCACAACTCACATTAAACTCTAATTATTCTAGACTTAAGTATAACAAGACGAAAAAGTTCTGAAAAAATTCTGAAAAAGTTCTAAATTAATTGAACATTTCAGGAATCAATCGAAATTAATTGACAGGTAAGTAAAGCTATCACTATTCCAGTGCTTTTCGTGTTACCATTAAAATTGATTTAAATCTTTCAAAACTTTTAATAAAGGAAAAAAAATTGGGATATCTTTCGAAAAACTTTACAATTATTATCAACAATAACTAAAAAATTGGTGGATATTATTATCTCATATCATATTTTAAGGGATTTATTTAATTGATAGTAATATATTGTAGAGTCCAATGCCTGCAAAATAATGATAAGACTGAATATCATTTCGAATTAGCATAAATTTCAATCTAAAACTTTCTTTAGCTTTTTTGATACCCTAAATCAATTAACCTTAAAGTCACGTAAATTTTCAATTTTTATTTTGAAGTGAGAGGTAGTGATTCGTTATGCTATTAAAAATTACCTGAAATTAATGTTAATCATTCAAAAAGAGTATTTTTTCTGAAAAAAAGGTATTTAACTGTTTATTAATGCTCATGGTATCAATGGGTTGTCTCAATAAATGAATCTTAATGACTATCTTTACTTTAATTCTCAAATTTTTCTTCTCATACCAACAAAAAATTTAAAAATATTCCAAAAAACAGGAAATGATCTTTTTTTTATAGTCTAAAGAAATACTGACGCGAGAATAAAAATTATCTTTTGATTTGAATTTTTTCTTCTTTCAATCAATAAAAGTAGATTTGAGTTAAGATAAATTAGAAGACAAGCAATTTGCTGCAATTCAAAATTAATTGAGTTAAGACAACATAAGTCAGTCTCAACTGTTTCTCTACTAAACCCATCTTATAAGAAATAACATTTAAGTGCCTGAATAAGTAAAAAAAACTCAGAAGACTTTGAAGAAGATAATAAGAAGAAGAGCAAATAAAATATTACAAGGCGTGAATTACAATTAATTTATTTCAGTGGTAAGTAGAGACGCGAATTGTGTGGCAGAACCTATTTTAGCATGAGATGAGAGTTGTAAATTGAAGCCAATACACTCACATGTGAAGCCCACCCGCAGTTATGCTTCTTTCTGGTGCGATCATTGCAAATAATTTGCTTCTCGTTCATTGCAAATAATTCGCTTCTCGTTCATTTCAAATAATTCCCTTCTCGTTCATTTCTATCTTATTAATTTCAATGCCTCTTTTAAAATTGCAAAGCAATAAAATAAAAAATATTCTACTGAAACAAAATTAGTGAAGATTGTTAAGTACGAGCTCAGAGCCGATCCCCGCTTCAATTTTAGTGCATAAACTAAGCATTTGATGGCAATAAATAAAGCAGTGGGCATTTGATTGGACTCATTATAAGCGAATATCTTCTATTAAGAACATTGTATGAGAGGTACCGTTTAGTACTAACCAGTCATTGACATTTTTTTAAGATGTGTTCTTTTAGTTTTCAATATAAATCAGCAAATTTTTATATTTTATATGCACTTAAGTTAATGGGGTATTCGTAATACATACGATGGAAAATGTTTGAAATTTCAAGAAGAATAATACGAAAGGTAAAATTATTATCTGTTTATTCTTTTTTACTTTAGATTACGTTAGACTTTCTTCAGCAAAATCAAATCTTCTATTTAGTTATTCACAATTCGATTTCTAAGAATGCGGTCATTGAAATTGATTGATTGAAAAAATCTTCAAAGAAAATGCAAAAAAATTGTAGGACAAGCAGTTGCTTAGTGCAAAATAATATTTTAAATTTTTTATCAAATTACTTTTTTCAGTCAATAAACTAAAGTATTGAATATATGAAAGTTTATTAACTTTATTAGTATATTGTAAGATGAATGTAATCGTAATAAATGCAAACCTTTTTCTAAATCAATATATAAGAAATACCGAAATATGTGGGCGTAGGTTTCCTGACCTGTTGCTTACTCGCAATCATTATCGATTTTGTACATGAATGTTATAGAAAGCCAATAACGTAAAAATTTCCTTCATTTAACAACATAAAAATTGACTTCATTTTACAATTACATAGAAGGGAATCGTGTGTTTGATGAGTTTGATTGAGAAAAATGACCAAAAACAGTACAGGATGGGTGTTGACGGCTTCTAATAAGTAAACTGTAGTAAAGCAACAATTTTTCATCAAACAAATTTGAAGCGCAACAGCAAAACATTTATTATCGGAAGTAAAATAAATTTTAAGATTGTAAAGCTGTAAATATGATTTTTAACACATAAATGTGTGAATTATTAAAGAATTTATTCTATTCTCACGCATGAGTCCGTTTATAGATCTAAAGTTTTAAGCAATTCTCGTGTTATCCCTAATTTTCAGACATGGATTATCATAAACTACTTTCTCAGACATCATTCGATATGAGTTTCACAGTATGTTCACTTTAATAATTTTTATACCAATTTTCTCTCTTATCAATTTGAAAATGAAAAATGCTATGAAAACACAATTATATTTCACGATTAGATCATATATTTTAGATATGAAAATGTGAAAAAATGCTTTAATTTTTGGAAAGACTCATCCATTTGGAAAATTGAGTGAATTAAAATAAATAAATAAATCTGAGCGAGCGATCATTCAATTGAAATATGAATTTTGAAAAGAGATTGACAACAAATGACAACAGTCTGAACGATATGTAATTCAGTTAAACTCATTGAGAAATGCTGAACATTGAGAAAAGTTTTGATTTATTAGATTAGGAACACATATTATGGAAGTCTAGTTTAATAAAAAATAAAGCAATAAATATTTGATAGTTTTTTCCCATAGATTTATATCGAAATATTAGATTGAATGAAAAAATAAGTCACTCATCAAAGGTAAGCGTCAGTTGAACAAAAGAATTGTGGCCATTGTTGTGCTCAGATTAACATTTTGCTGATCAAAATTAATATTTGTCACGACATAATAATATCATTATTTTCAATCATTGATGGATTAAAATGCATTCTAATTCCAGAATAACAACGATATAGAACTTGAAATATTCGGTATATATATAATGGTTATTATTGTAGTTTACTCTGAAATTACAACACAGAATGTAAGTTATGATAGTTGATGATAGTATATGATAACCATCTCTAAAATATAGAGCGCGTGCATCATATCAATATCGACAATGCTATCGTCAACTATTTTGCAGGTCTGCAATCAGCGCCTTCGCTCACATCCATTAATCTACAGCTAAAAAATTGCTGAATAAGATATGTTTTGTATTACATTAACCTAAACTTTCTCTCAATTGTGAATCATTATTTCAAAACTAGGCTTCGATTTGATATAATTTATTACTTCCTATAATGAGAATCCAAAGCTTCAAATCATTAATGAATTAATGTTCTAATGAATAGAATTAAAAGGCTTACGAAACACATCATAAATTTAATCAATTTTTGGATAACTTCTAATATACCTCAACAACAAAAATAATCGATCAATTTAACAAAATGAAGATTAGAAAAGCTCTGCAAATTATAGTATATTCATTATGCAAACTTGAGTTATAGTGCGATCCAATCAACTCTAATTGCTATTATAAGAGTTGATATATTAAAAGCTATTATAGTTTATTTACTAAAACATAATAAATTGAGACGAATTAATATATTTAAAGAAATTATAAAATTTAATGAAATAAATAAATAATAGAAAACTATAAAACAACACTTCATTATGAGTAGACCACACCCTGGTATCCTTTCACATAATCTGTAAATATGCATTATGTATACTGTTTGAGAGACTCAATCAGCTTCTACTATAAGTTTTTCCTCACTCTTTGGTATCATATATATTGAGTATTTCACAAATGGACTCAACTGTATCTATCTTTGACTCTATTTTTTAGAAGAGAGTCTGCACGACACAAATTAATCTCCAATATGGATTTGATTGAAAAGCAAATACTAGAAAAAAATAGTATGTAATGCATACACATTGACAAATTGCAACGACAAGCGATCAATTTTGTGCTCTACTTTGTGTTAGGGCCAGCATTAGAGGATTTAGAGAAAGAATACTATGTGCCAAACACTAAAATGAAATGTAAAATTGCGTGATATGAGAGCGACGTTCTTCGCAAATAAAGTGAGAAAATTGTATTTTGAATACTAAATTGAAATCTGGGCTCATGTCAAGTAATTCAAAATATAAAACGGTAGTGGAGTTATCACAAAATAAAAGCTTTCACTTTTTTTAGTTTACGACCAAAATATATACCTTTAAAATAAAAACAAATTTCTATTAACAACGAAATTTCGAGAATAAAGTGCACAAAACAACTTTAGATACTCTTCTATTGAACAAACATTAACTTTTTCGTGCAAATTATGAATCTATATTCTGATGGCTTTAATCAGATATTATGCGAAAAAAGTTTGAATATTTAATGAATAAATAAAACCACATTTAAAATTACGTTCTAAAAAACATAGATATTTACTGAATGAACTTTAGAGAGAAAAATAAATGCAGAAACATTTGGTTGTAAACGTAGAAATGCATAATAACTAGTTAGTTATTAGTTATTAAAAAACTAGAGAACTAGAGAACTGACAAGTTAGTCATACTTTACATAATTTTACATAAATTTTATATGAATCATATTTCTTGAATACTTTTGAGCGTTAGGAAGTGATGACTGGAAAAGTAATCAAGTGTGTCATTGAAGTTTTTTTCTTAATTGAAAGAGTGTTAGAAATCTCCCTATTATTATATTAACTGTATTCGAATCATATTATTATTTACGAGTTTTTTTTAATAAATAAACAGTTGTTTTCATGGATCAAAGATTTAATTATTCAAAAATGACTTGTTATTCATTGTAATTACTGAGAATTCCACCCAATTCAATGAGGGATTGTATAGGATTTTTAGTGTTAATATTAGGACATAGAAAACAAATTAAATTTCCAACTGATACGCACAGAAAAATATATAATAGATTTTAATATTATTATAAATTTATTTGATTCAAATCATTTTGAATCTCATTTTTGTAGTGATCTTCATGTTGGGTGGTTTGTATGTATTACATGTTGATGGCATTCCGGATGAAACCACAATAGAGACCATATAATGTTAATTGTAGTCAGATATAGAATCATTATTAGGGATCGGAATTACATGCAAATAAATGTTTTCATTACTTATTTACTTGTAGATCATATACATTTTGAAAAATGAATCGATAAATAAGCATTAAAATAAGGTAACATTCAGTGCACAATTTGTGATTTTGTTTTGAAAACTTTTCAACGATTTCTCCTTCAAATTCAATAATCATTGCCTAATAGAAGAAAAATCAAAGCTAAGGTTTGAAATTTATCTAATATTTTGCATACCTATATTGAGACAATAAATACATATGACTCTCATCCCAAGTGATTATCGTATTGTATATAAAATATTTGAACTGTAACATTGGCCGAGTTTTTCATACACTTAATAATAGGTATTTACATAGAGACAGACATCTTCATTATTGACTACGTCTACAATGCAAATATTTCTTTAACTATATTTATGCTTCAATTTAATGTAATATTGAGCTATTCCGTAGAAAAATTATTTTGCTCTCCATTCATAAAAGTAAGTTTATATAAAGGAAAATACTAAATGATGAGTTTTACTCTAAATTATGAAAATGTGAAAGAAATGTTTTTGAAGAAAGTTTAAATATTTCTTTATTTTCTCGAAAGAATGTTGAATGACTAGAGTTTAGTGTGTTGGTGGTCACTAGTAGTGCCGTAGTTTAGCACAAGGCTTACTATTCATTATTATTGCTCTTAAATTATTATCTTATGCCACACATACCGTTATAGAGAGGAAGAGCCGAATTGAGACATTTATAATACCTGATAGGAAACAAAACACCCAAAATAACAATATTACTATATTCTTAACTAAACATTTAGCTGATCAATAAAAGCAATACTTAGAAGTTTTCTTTTTCGGGTCACTTCCTAAATATTCTATAATATGAAAAAATAAATTTCTAACAAAAAAATCTAATAAAGATGTGTAAAAAGCATAGCAGATATAAATCTATGTCATGCATAATATCTCAATTTAAACTTATTTTTTACAGTTTGAAAGAAAAACTTTTTTGTATATTTGCTATTTTCTAGAGCTCAAGCATTTACTTGAAATAATCGATAATTGACTTTATTCTTTGGTGTCTGAGAATTAAAGCCCTGCTATAAAAAGCGATTGTATGGCTTTTGATTCGCCGCAATGACTTCAGATGAAAAGATGAAATAACATTCTATTTATTGTAATCGCTTCTCTTCACCTGCGCCTCAAAGAGATATGATTTTTGGAAATGGCATATGTGTAGAGTTGGCTCACTTTAAACTCATTCTACTTTCAAATATTTGTCATGAGTAGAAAATAATAAATAGTATTTAATGAAACTATTTTTGTTGGAGATAACGCTATTGAGCTATCAATTATTCAAAGACGAATTTGGCTCAACTGCATCATTGGAGTCCAAAAAAGAGGAGACAAAATGAAGAGCAGGTGATCGCCTGGTTATAGAGAAGATCACTTCTATGAGGGAACACAAAGTAATAAATTGCAAAATGAATATAATCTGACAATAGAGCACAACACAAATAATAGAGATCAATAACAAAACATTCACTTAATAATAAAAGTAGACTTTTGTTTCCAATCGTTTTAAAAGTATTAAATGCATACAAATGAGTAAAAGAGATGAAAAGTATAATAAAGGTTAAAACAAGAATTACAGTAAAGTTAGAGGAAAAATGTAATATATTTTTGTTTAGTGAACTTGTAAGTAGTTATTATGAGAGTTTTTCTTTATTGAACCATTATTTGGAATCACATTAATATAATAAACCGCATGTTAGACATGACATCATTATTGTTATTAATATTATAATATAATAAATTTTTAAAAGCGCAACATCAGCACATCAGCACATGTTATCAAACATTTGGCCGAGTCATCCATTTTTCTCATTCTAAATTGCTTATTATTAACGGAGTAACCAATGATTAGTGATGCGAAAATGATGGTCACAAACATATTAACATGTTCTGCACTTTCTATGGGGTAATTCCATGCACTAGAGAGAAAGCTCAGCTTGAATTTTATCAATAAATAATGAGCAAAAAATAAAAAAGAGCACATCCAGAAGAGGGGAACTAACATAAAGAGATAGAGAATTAGACTTGAAAGTAATAAAATGATGAAAATTTCACGTAATGAATTGGATTGCAATGTGGTTAATGTGATGCGACTGTAAATGTTGCCAAAAATGAACAATTGAAGCAAAACAATAAATGTCAGATATGAACTGTCGACTTGTAAAACAGCCCGTTTTTAATAAATCAAATTATTATAAGTTGTAATTTTTAGTCCTCTATTTAATGCATTTCTCTTTCAGTTTTACGTTAATAAACTCATACTATATTTTAGATAATTATGTTCTTTAGATGGAAAATATAATAATTTTTAAAAAAAATTTATAGTTTTTTGAAAAAGAGTGATAATTATAGTTATTTGAAAATCTAGTCCATTATTCTGTAATTATTTGATATGTAATAATAATGTTTATTCGACTTTAGACTCTATAAGATTTTGGTATTTGCAACACATTTCTAGAACATTAACTGAGTTCGAGTCTCACTAAATGACATTTTCTCTGTTAGAATAGATTGCATTATGCAAAAAAAGAAAAGTAATTTTAAAAAAGGTTAAATACATTAAGACTAAAAAGTTAGTGGAGAGGATGATACCAATGATGAAGAGCACATTTTTATTAATGATTGAAGTTTGCATGTACTGTACTGTAGGCTCATTCACTTTTATGAATGCATTACGTTGATTAAAGCCACCCGAGACTCACTATTTCGCTTCAAGTCGAACATCATGTCAGAGAATAAAAAGATGAATAAAAAATTGTGGAATGAAAGAGGGAATCGTAAACAAGCATTCAATCGTATTTTCACTTTTTCAAGAGTTTTAGCTCTTAGAAAAGGCTTTGATGACTAAAATAAATTATTTGAAACGAAACTGTCAAAGAGATTGACATAATATTTGTCAGTTTTGTTGTTTCGAGAAAACAAATCCAATTATCAATATTGGAGAGCACGCAATGGCTATGAAAGACTACGAAATAATAATAGAATAAATAGGAGACAAATATAAAGCTTTATGAATAGAGACTAAGTTTGTATTAGCATTAGGTATAGTGCGGCAGCTCTAACAATGATAGGAACCGTATTGACTTTTTGACTACAGTATATTCTCTGATTCTCAATAGTTATACGAGAATATAGTGAACACACGCATCATTGACTATAAATGATTTCGGAAGATTGACGAATGACTCGCATACACATTGAGTACACATTAATGGTAAACTTGTTCACGAATATCAAAACAGCGTATATTCTCCTACTATTATACCTGTCCAGAGATATTGATATAAGTTTGGACTATTCTGTGCTGTAATTAAAGCAAATAAAACACTAATGAAGCATTGAGTAAGAGACTAAACATTTTAATGGATTATTTCTATCCGTTTGACAAGACTATCAACTATTGAGCACTTTTGTAAACACATTGTATTCTATAAAGATATAGAATAATGCATACATTTATTATATTTTTGAACTAAAAAAATCATTTAAAACTTAATAAATAAATCTGAATAATACAAGATTAAATAAAAAGAGTTAAAAAAAATTTTTTTAAAAATACTTTATAATAAAAAAAATTATATTTATGTTTTTCACAGTGTCTAAAACTCCTTAACGGTGCGCAAAGCATAATATTTGACTGCTATGCAGGTAAGCAAATAAGGCCCTAATTATTAATGCACATCCATACCTGTACCCGTAATCATAAGTTTATAAATTATAATAACTGTATTTAAGCTATTGTATAAACTTTCAATGATTTTAACTTATAAATAATGAAATCTAGACTGAATTTCTGATCTAAATATAATAATTATATAATTTAATTCATTTTTTATTCTTTACAATGAAATAATCAAAAGAATAAGAAACTAGACTAATAATAATTTATAAGTTTTAGCCGCAATCGCTTTCATATGCTTTATATTTTTATATTAAATTTTTAATACAAAAAGAAAGAATTTTATAGAAAAATAGGATTTTAAAGTTGATAATAATTATTTTTTGTGTATTAAAATCTTTTTTCTTCTATTCCATTCTCTTCTATGTAGAAGAAAGACTTTTTTAGTGAATATGACAAAAAAAAATTGAAAAAAGGAAATGGGCTTTAAAAAGAGTATTGCAGACATTATGCGCTTAATTTAGTGTTAATTCCTAAAAATCATGTAATTTTAGAAATATAAGAAAATATATATGAAGTACAATAATAATAAAAGCGATGATAAGGTGTAATTATGCAGGCTTTATGTCGGTTTTGTGGTTGGGTGTATGCTCTGCTCACAATTTAATGGTAGAGTACAACTAGTTTCTAAACTATTATGATTTTTCTCTAAGTTTTATATCAGATCCTAATATTACACCAGAAATGCGAACATAAGGTTACTGTTCATAATTTATACTTTATTGTTCAAAATTGTTTTTCACTTGCAGTTTGTGTTCTGAAATCAAGCATCACATGAAAGAATGATTTTTATTATAATTTTGAGTTAAACTGCATTCAAAATAGGAAAGAAAAAACTTTTTTTTTGTCAGGTGTACGCAAATTATTATAAAGAAGCATTGAAGACATTTCCGGTGAGAAAATAGAATAATTCTTACATAAATAGTGATATAAAGAAGGCAACGATAAGGCTCGTGGCAAAGGAGGAGTAAGGACTAAACAAAGATAAAGAAAGACAGTACAGAAATGTAAACCCGCTGTTTGAAGACATTTAAATAAAGTTTAGTAAAAAAAATTGAATATAAAGTTGATATAACACCCATCCGCTCATTCACATGTGTATAATTTGCAGCCCATGTAAACTCTGTGACTAACTTTTTGTTGAAAGACCTTTTATTTTTTTGTAAACCATTATTAGGTTTTATATAGACTAATATAAGTTGCAATTATATAGTATTTAAGTTTTATTTAGTCGATAAACTTTTTCTGAATGATATAACGCTTTTAAAAGACAATATGCGGGCAGGTATGGGCTTAAGCTTAATGGTAGTTAGAACTAAACAAATGCCATCAAATGAGACAACAAGAAACCATTTCTCAAATTAAAGCCATTGTATGCAAATTTTCTTATATATTAAAGTTTAAGTTATGTGTAGAGAGAGAAAGAGTGCAACAATTTTCCAGTTAAGTAAATATTATGTGTCGCAGAATTGTATGATAAGTAAAGCATACATTTGCGACATATTCTGAACCAATACCGTATCGATGGAGATGGAGTCAAATGACATCTGCAGAACATTAGACCGCCATCAAGTAACGCATATCATCTGATTCGTCAGTTTTATCACTATTAGGCGTTCGGAAAAAGATGTTTAAGAAATCAATATTTATGAGTTTTATGCGAAACGCATGCGTTTATAGCTCTATGGTTTGCAGATTTTCAATGTAATTGTGTCATCATTAAAAAATTATT
>JAQIWZ010000001.1:0-79260 GCA_034697245.1 Malaconothrus monodactylus | reverse complement strand
ACAAATTTTTGTCAAGTTAAAGTAAAAAATAAAATTAAAATTATTGCTGTGTGAACTTGAAAA
This sequence comes from Malaconothrus monodactylus, assembly GCA_034697245.1. Taxonomy (NCBI): domain Eukaryota; kingdom Metazoa; phylum Arthropoda; class Arachnida; order Sarcoptiformes; family Malaconothridae; genus Malaconothrus; species Malaconothrus monodactylus. Next base: position 79,197 of record JAQIWZ010000001.1, on the reverse strand, counting down.
TGGTAGAAATCAATCTCCTCAAAATCTAAAAAAATCTATTCGACAATACGAAAATTAGTTCGAGAATTAAAACACAATTTAGTCATTTATATATATAATACTCAAAATCTGTCTGTCTGCGTGACCGGCCATTTGCTCGGTCCCCGACATGAGATAAACTCAAAACCGGTGTCATTAGATCCAGTAAGACCTGAGGAGTGTCTCTTAAAAGAAACTTCCTCGAAAAGTGACGAGTGGCCAAATCACCAAACAAAATGCTATTCACTTACCAACTACTCAAACAATTTCATAAAAATGACTCAATTCTCAGTATATCTCATATAAGGTATTATAAAATGAAATAATTATTTCTAAACAATATTGACTTTTGTTTAATAATAAAAAATTGATAGCAATATAACAAAAATGGCACAAAAATGTTTGACATAACTATCAAATGATCTAATATTTGTTTAAATAAATTAAATGAAAAATTATTTAAATAATTATTAAATACTTTTGCGATGAGAGTTCCCTTAACTGTGAGACCAATTCCATTGTTGAAGAGAAGACTAACTCCCGATTCAATGATTAATTTGGATTTTTCTTCAACTAAAATATCATTTTTAATATAAAACGGACTTTCTTTTAATGACAAAACTTTGTGACCATTAATAAAACCGCCGATGAATTGTTGGCTATCAATAGATTGTGAATCACATAATAGTATAAAACTATCACTTAATAAAAGTATTGATATGTTTGATAATAAAAACACAAAAAGATTTAAAAACTTTAATTTAAAACTTATTGAATGAAAATTTTTGTTTTTTTTATTTAAAAAAATTTTTCTATATTTACAACAGTTTTCTTCCATTATTATAAGTATTTAATTAGTTTTGTCTTAAAAATCATTTGTTATCACTTTTTGGAAAATAATTTTATAAAAAATATATTTTTCATTATCAATGAAGAGTTGAATCACTTCTTAAAAAGCAGTTCACTTCTTGCGCATTGAATCCAACGCCCATTGCATTGAAGTCAGTAACAGTGATGGCAATGGAGTCCAAAACGATTGTCAAAAGTAACTATAGTAACAATCATTACTTTATACCTGATTTCCACCTTTTTGTTAACGCGTTACTCACTCGCACAGGTATGTATATATCGCAGGTATGAACTAAACTATTATATGTTATCAACGTTTCTCTTCATTCAAACTTATATAAAGTCTTTTAGGAGCTTCACTTCAATAACTTTAGTCTTATATTAAGTTTTTTAAATAAATTAAGTTTTTTTTGTATTTAAATCAAAACTTTTTAAAAGAATTAAAAATTGAAATAAAAACTCACGACATGTGAAGGTCTTAATAGTTCTGATATTTTCAAAAAACTACAATTGCTCGAAAACTTTCTTCGCATAAAATTCAGTGATTATTATTGTTTTAACAGAGTTTGTCTATTGTTTGACTTTCAAACAATGCTAACGATATTTAATTACAAAGTGGGTGTTAAAGAGAAGCCAAACTTAACTTTTCTTTTCGTTATACCTGTATATCTGTATATCTATAGCAACTTTTAAGAGCTGGAGACGTGAAGAACACTTTAAAAGAAAGCGTCTCTAACATAAGTTTGAGTTAGGGGTTAGTCATTTGGCCTTCAAGTGCACAAACCGAACGAACCCACTATTATGTCCAACAGTTACTAAACTTTTTTCTCTGTCTCTATGAGAATATAAGTGAAGTCATTCATCTTTTTATGTAAGAGTCAAAAGTTATTCCTGCTTTTGTTCAGTGTTTACCTCAAGTCTGTATTCTATAGACTAAAATAGAAATCAAATAAAAAATTTTATTTTTTACGACATGCATATCACAAATAATTGTTCTTAATATTCCTAAAGTAAAGTTTTTTTTCCAGAAAAAATGACTTATTTTTTAAGCTTATGAACATTTTTTTTCCAAAAGATGAAAAATTTAAAATTATTACATGTTATTGAGCGGAAAAACCAAATTTGTGAAAATCTTTAAGAACTACATTAAACAAAACATCGACATAACCATTAGATGAGACTCTAATGACTTCTCTGCCTTCACTTTGTGCCACAACTTTTGAGTCAACAAATTCAGGTTTGCGTCCAGTAAACCAACTCATAAACTGATGTAATAATGATGAAGATTGTGGTACAAACATTGCTATTCTTCTATTATGCGTACCAGCAATCGGTGGGATATGAGTCGATCCATAGCCACGAACAACATCATTACCGAACAAATCAAATCCATAAACACTAACTTAAGAGCGTTTTGACATTTATTTGAATAAACATTTGAATAATTGAAAATGTTTTCATAACTTACTGACTAATTGGGGCCAACCGTAAGGATTAGTGCTTTTGAAAGCTATTTCAAGCGGAAAATTCCAAACAAAGAGTTGTCTTTCATCATCACTTTTTCGAGTTATTTGTGAAATTCCATCTTCAATACCAGAAGCTATGGCCCAATCAGTTCCATATTTGAAACAGTATTTGCAATAAATATTATCGATTCCAATGAATTGTGCGCTTTCTATTTGTCCGCTAAGACTCACTAAAAATGAAGAATTACTGACTAATGATTCGTCCATTGATTTGTTTCTTCTTTATTTAAATCTATTCTATATTTTATTTTCATCAAAATTTGTTAAAAATTCAATTTCTATTTAAAAGATGAAAATGAAAAAAGTTTTGTATTCTTTTCATTTCTATGGCGACCAATTCTTACTATGCGCGAGATATTAATATAGAGGAAAATCATTTTAAACTTGCGCTTATATTTTGATCGAATTGATAAATCTTTGCTTCTCTTGTGAATATTGCCAGAAAATAACAAAAACTAAATCTAATTTCAAATTGTTTCGATATGAGGTCAAACTTGAATTCATTATTTTGATTAAACCAATTTTGCATGACATTCATAATGCTTTTGAATCATGAACGAGTCATATAATTAACAATTTCCTTATCCAATCCAACAATTATATTATCCTTTTCCGCGTCAATCAAAATAAACATTTGTTAGTTATGCGGATTTTATTCTTTAGAATATTTTTATTTTTTTGCATCTTTATTACATCTTTATTACTAGTACGTTATATACCGAAGAATACTCTATAAAAATTGCAGTAACAGTTTATGATAAAGCGATATATCAAATGACAGTTAACTGATATCATATCAGTTATTGTTTGTGTTCGCACCAAAATAATCATTTCAAATTAAGATTTGAATTGCTATCAATTTTTTTTAATATAAATTTTATTTAAACTGTAAAATCTGTTGGTCTGTGAACTTCTGAACTTAAGGTAAATGACCGCAACTTAGATGACAAACTCGTTTCAATTCTAGACTTGGTTTCAAAAACTTTTGTCAAAGATTACATTATATTCAATCCTTTTTTTCAGAAGACTTTTGTGTCTCGAATGTGTTTTTCACGCAATTCGGATTTTGGTTCGAAAATTTGTCTCACGAGTCAAAAAGTCGTTTTTTCAGTTCCTTTTTATCAATAAATTTTTAAAAATTCAATAACTTATGATAAAAAGTTCGAATAAACTTAATGTTCACAGAATTTCATGACTGACTCATATTTTTCTCTATGCGAATAAAGTTTGTCATATATTTCAAAAATTCTTGTGCAAAACCCATTTTAAATTCGAAGCTAATAATCAGACTTTGAGTCAGTATTCGTGATAATGGATAAAAAAATAAAAATTTTATTGTTATTGTACTGAATTCCTCACAGACCTCATTGAAAAATATCTGATAAGTGAAATTCTCAAAAACATACGGAATGTTATAAATGTATTGTTGAGTTTAATTATTCAAATTTGATTTGAAGCAATATCTTCTCTATTGAATTAGAATAAATGATAAACTTATAACTTATCAATTTATTGAATTTATAATAATTACACGGGAAAGAGCTCTCATTCAAATTGCACATCTCATTGAAGAGCAAAATAATTGAAACATTTATAGAGTTAAAAATTGAAAATTTGTCAAATCACAGATCAATAATCAAAAGAGTAATCAAATCAAAGGTATAACAAATTTGAATAGCGAATAGTCGCCAATTGGTTAAACTTATTTTCAAACTCAAACAAAGTTGAGATCATTTGATGAACAATAAAATTTTGGTTATTTATGTCTTTTGTGACTTAAATTGAAAATACAGCTAAATATATGGTCTGATCCCTCCTTAAAATGTTATAATTAGAGTAAAGCTAAAAGTTGGAAATAGTTTATGTCCTCAAACTCAGCCTTAAAAACGTTTGTTCATTATTTAAAAGCACAACATTTAGTTTAATAGCTATTAACAGTAATGAGCAATTAATTAATTCTAATAATTAGATAAATAAAAAATAAATAAATACATTATTTAGAATATAGTTTTGAGTCTTAAATAAGCCTTACATCACAAAAAATAAAGCTCTTATAATAAATAAACAAGATTTTCAATCAAATAACTTGTTTATGAGTGATATTTTTAAAATTGTAACCAAATATCTGAGAAAATATTTAATTAAATTAAGCAATAAATTAATTTATGAAATTATATATAAAGATATTGAGTATGTATTATATATTATGTTCACTCAAAATGACTAAAATTATATCATATTTTAATGATATAAATCGATGAGAGCTTTCAGATTAAAATATTACATCTTATTTATACCCATCATTTTGGAGTCAATAATGTGAAGAAAAGGCAGAAAAATCGAATTCCTTTATGTCGGACATATGACTTTAAGAATATAATCAGTTAAAAGCGTTGGAACTGTAGGGCTGTCTTCATTTAATGCACGCAAAACTAAATTATAAATGAAATGAAAGTAATGAAAGTGAAAGTAATGCTAATAAAAAGTCAATTAAGAATGGATGCAATAAAATATTGATAAAACTCACTCTTGATTAATATCTGTAAAGTGCTCACATCAGGAGTTCCCTCATCAGTATTATAAGGAATAACAGTTGTTAGATATTTAGGTTCATTAATACCTCGACCTCTCTTACGATCGATATGATGTTGACGTCTTTTGTTCTGTACGCTTAATAATAGAGATATAAAATTATTTTTCAATTCTTTCTCGAATTCGAGCTCATCCCTAAACGCCAATTCTTGAATTAAAGTCTCAGAATTTTGTTGAATCATTCGCTCCAATTCCATATAGAGTTCATTTAACTGTAAAGTTGAGAATGTTTTCAGTTTTTCCTCATAGAGAAGAGCAGCGATTCCAGTCTTAGCCTTCACTTCTGAATTGAGTGGCGATTTATCGACAGAATTATCTGAATTAGTGGTACTCGAGACTGAACCCGACATAATCTCATCAATTTCTTCCAAGACTTGTTCGGCGGTAAATATGGGCTCTTGTTGTAGACTCGCGAGGATTAATGAATGCAAATCTAAATCTTTGGCCAATTCTTCTTCATCTATAGTCGGATCGAAAAGATCGTTAATATTTGTTCGCATTTGATCTGCATTTCGAGACTCATTGAGATTAAGTGTCGGAAGTTGTAGTTTTCGGGCATAGGTTTTGGTCCAATCAATGGGTAATATATTACCAAAATTTCCAGTCAATGTCCACCACATCCTTCAGACAATTACAAATTAATCAATACATAAGTAATCATAACAATCATATTACAAATTAATATAACTTAAAAGCTTTTAAAACTGAAGAATTATTTGATTAATTCATAGCAATAATCGTTATAAATATTAAATAATTTGATTGATTTGTAATAAAAATAATATAAATAAATGCAATGAAATCAAAATAAATATAAAAACAATATTTAAATAATAATTAATATAATGTAAAGACATATCATATGATGTGATAAGACATAAGACATACTGGCATTCATTGATGACATCTTCTTGAGACCTGACCTGAACCGGCGCTAAATTCGATACATTTTCGTCATAATTACGAAAACATTTTGTTATCTTCTCATCAAAAGTGTTGACCAAATCTTCTAAAGAACCCGAAAATGTTTCCGTAAAGTTGTTGTCCATAAAAGAGTTGTTATCGAACTTATGATTGCTATCAAGAGATGAGACAATCGCTGAAGTGTTAGAGTTTTCGATGTCTTGAGAGCACTGAAATTCACCGAAATCTTCAGTTATAGCCAACGGAACCTCAATCTTGAATTCAGACATTCTTCGAGTTTGTGATAAATGTTGTGATTATTGACATAAATAAGTAAATAATAGTTTAAATATTTAATAAGTGTTAAGACATAGCGTTGTTGTAGTGAAGGCTCGACTCCATAATAGCAATGACTGAATGACTGCAGACATTAGGCTTTTCCCTAATATTATTATTATTATTATTTGACTCATAGAGTATTGCAGTTCAACATAACTATAGCAACAATACAGTGACGGAACCAATACTTCAACCATTAATTGACTATTTGTTTATTTGTGAAAAATTTTTTAAGAGTTGAAAATTAATTTTGAAAAATGTTTTAAATCATAGCATTTGTTATTCTCTAAAATAATTGTTAAACTAAAGAATAAGTCATTTACGCGACTCTCATATCGATTATAAGAAAGAATAAAATTTTCGAGAATTATCTCTTTATTACTACTAAATGAACACTTATTTTACTTAAAGTTTTATGTTTTGTAATTGTTTATTGAGTTTTATTTGAAAGTTAAAGGAAATACAAGTCTTTTATGATAAACATTGATTTCAATTATTATAACTATTATTTTAAGTTTTAAATCTAAAAGTTTTGTCGCAATGCTTACGATAACTGCGCATAAAAGCCAAATAACAAAACAAATGCCGCGCTTTTCTTTAAGCCAATGACTGCAAAGCTTCCAAAGTTAAAGTCCAATAGAAACGAAAAGCGGTTTTAGTTTTGGCACTAATTCATTGAATAAACAAAACAAAAGATTTGAATAACATTTGTTTGAGTTTTAAATTGTTTTTGGCTTAAAATAATTGAAATTTTTTGAATAATTGACAATTAAAATAATTTGGAGAAATAAAAATAAAATAAATTAATTGAAATAATAATGAGTTTACGCGAAGAACTTCCATATCGTGCGGAATACGCAAAAAGCGGTCGCGCTTCGTGTAAGTCATGCAAAGAATTGATCTCAAATGCGAGTCTTCGAATGGCAGTTATGGTTCAGTCGCCTTTCTTTGATGGCAAAATTGCGAATTGGCATCACTTCGACTGTTTCTTCAACAAGTTTAGGCCCAAAAGTGGTGCAGAAATCGCACATTTCGCTCAACTCAGATTTGAAGACCAGAAACGTATCGAAACCTCAATCGAAAAGGCATTGGGTTTGAGTCCATTAGAAGACAATACGAAGAAAAAGGGAAACAAGAAAAGGAAAAGTGAAAAGGAGAGTAAGGCTTCGAAAGGGAAGACTCAATGCGCGGAGTTCAAAGTAGAATATGCCAAATCAAATCGATCAAAGTGTCGATTGTGTGACAATCAGATCAATAAAGATGACATTCGTATCAGTCGTTTGGACCGCGAAAGTGAAGACGCCCTCAGATTTGGACCAATCGACAGATGGTTTCACGTCGAATGTTTCGCCACAGCTCGAAATGATCTCGGATTCTATGCTTCCGCTGAAAAGATTCCTTTCTTCAAAGATTTGGAAACTTCTGATCAAACTTTGCTTAAGAAAAAGTTGCCACAAATCGAAGAACCAGTCGATAGCAATACTGGTGATAATGGTCTGAATAATTCTGATGAAAGTGAGGCTCCATTAAAGAAGAAGAAAACAGAAAAAAATTCTGAAGATAAGGCTCTCAAAAAACAATCGGATCTGTTATTCAAAATTCAGGACAATTTGCAGACTATGAAAAAGTCAGATTCGATCCAATTATTGGAATACAATGAGATGAGTGTTCCGGAAGGCACGTCTGCTAGAATAGAACGATTGGCTGACGCCATGGCTTTTGGTCGACTCGATAAGTGTCCGGAATGTTCGGGTCAGTTAGTGTTCCGCATAAGTGGTTATATCTGTACAGGAATGGCAACAGAATGGGCCAAATGTACGTTTCAAACCGATAAACCCAAGAGAACAGCCTTTAAAGTGCCTAAAGATTTGGCTGAAAATTACAATTTTCTCAAAAAATACAAATATGTGAAGAGAGATCGTATTTATGTACCAGTTCTTAAACAGGCCATTCAAAACTCAGTCCAATCGACTTCTGCTTCAAATCCAGTCTTACCAAAGAAGGAAGAAAACGGCGGAACACAATTACCTCTCACTGGGTATAAAATTTCGTCTGTCGGCAAATTCAAAACAAATCGCATTCAAATGAAGTCTAGAATTGAAAAATTGGGCGCAACGTTAGTGACAAATGTTGACAGAACCACATTATGTGTCATTTCAACTAAAGCCGAAGTCGATAAAGAAAGTCCTAAAATCACAATTGCGAAAGATTTGAGTATTCATGTGGTCTCTGAAGACTTTTTAGATGCAGTCGAAAATGGATCAAATCCTATACAAGCGATAACTCTTAATTTGATCGCTAACTGGGGCGGAGACGTCGAAAAGAGATTCTTTAATTTGAATGTCTCAGAAAAAATGAAAACTGCTTTTAAGTCTGGAATGAGTTGTGGCTCTTCAGGAAGTTATGGTTCAGGTAATTATTTGTTTTATTTTAATTTAATGATAAGGGAGTCGATGCCCCAGCAAAATGATAGTTTTATTTTGTGGTCACTTTACTCCCAAAATAAATATCACAAACATATAATGACAATACTATTAAGTGTTGTTATTGGTATTGCTTTTATAGCGGTTATGTTTGTGTTTTCCTTATGATGAGCGCAACGCTAGAGTCACGCGTTGAGTACAGATACGGGGAATACATAACTAATTGGTTTAAATACATTTATTAAACTCATTTCAGGCCGTTTTGGTAGAAGTGGACCTTCTGTTCAGAAAATGGTTCTCAAAGGCGGAAATGTTGTCGATCCTGACTGTGAGTTACATGATGTGACGCATGTTCTTAAAGATGGCGAAGATATCTATAACGCTATTCTAAATAAAGTCGATTTGACTGTAAACAAGAATTCTTATTATAAACTGCAAGTTCTCGAACACGATTCTAAGAAGAAAAACTTTTACGTCTTCCGCGCGTGGGGTCGAGTCGGCACTACTATTGGGAGCAACAAATTGGAAAAATTCAGAACAAAAGATGAGGCAATAGAACACTTCAAAGATCTTTATCTCGAAAAAACATCAAATGAATGGGAGAACAGAAAAAATTTCCAAAAGCAGCCCAACTCTTTCTTTCCGGTTGATGTCGATTATGGAGCAGATGAACAAATTAAGAAACTGGTTCCAGGAAACTCTCGTTTACCAAAACCCGTACAGGACTTGATTTGCATGATATTTGACGTCCAAAAAATGAAAGAAGCGATGCTTGAGTTTGAACTCGATTTAGAAAAGATGCCTTTAGGAAAACTCTCAAAGAAGCAGTTGTTGAATGCGTGCTCTGTTCTCAAAGAAATCAGTCATTTGATTGAAACAAAGCCACCCAATAATACAAAACTGACCGACGCCTCCAACAGATTCTATACTTTAGTTCCGCACAATTTCGGTACTTCTCGTCCGCCTCTAATTGATAGCGAAGATGCTATCAAAGCAAAGATGGAAATGTTGGAATCGCTTCTTGATATCGAAATGGCTTATGAAATGATGACTACAGATGGAAGTAATCCTGAATTGGATCCAATCGATCAACAATACGAGAAATTGAATGCATTGATAGAGCCATTGAGTCAAGAACACGAAGACTTTAGTATTGTTAAGAAATATGTGGAGAACACACACGCCCCGACTCATGACATGAAACTTGAAATTCTAGAGGTATTTAAAGTTGAACGGCATGGAGAATATGAACGCTACAAAAAATTCAAAGATTTGGACAATAAAATGCTTTTGTGGCATGGATCACGTGTTACTAACTATCCGGGAATCATATCTCAAGGCTTACGTATTGCTCCACCAGAAGCACCGGTAACCGGATATATGTTCGGAAAAGGCATATATTTTGCTGATATGGTCTCTAAAAGTGCTAATTATTGTTACGCACATATGAATAAAAACGTTGGTTTACTTCTTCTCAGCGAAGTAGCGATTGGCGAACCGTATGTATCAAACTTCATATTTAACAAATTAAATCATTTTTATTATTCATTGATAGACATGAATTGACTGCAGCTAAAGATGTGAAAAAGCTTCCAAAGAATAAGCACAGTGTCAAAGGTTGTGGAATGACTGAACCCGATCCTAATGAAATCCATGTCCTGCCGAGTGGTGTTAAAGTGCCTTTAGGTAAAGCAGTGCCTGTGAGTGGTGTCAAAAAGAAATCTCTTTTGTATAATGAATATGTTGTTTATGATGTGGATCAGGTCAATATCAAATACTTGCTTAAAGTTAAGTTTGATAAAAGATCTTTATTTTGAAGTTCTTTTTTTGCAAAATTTCAACAATTATTTTGGATTATAAAACAAAACAATTGATTACAAAATGATTGTAAACTCAAATCGAAAGAATGTTTACGTTTGAGAAAATTATTTTTCAATTTATAATGACTTCATATTATATTTTCGAATATTTCGTTGATTAATGTATGAAAAAATCGACAAAAAATAAGTTTAAATTTGAAAATTTGTCAACATTTTTATTATTAAGCTTTGATTAGAGACCAAATATGATAATAATTTTCAATGACATTCATCTGTTGAATATTAAACAGAAAAATTTAATGTAAATTAATTTGAAGGCATGAATAACATACCTGATTATCGCATAATTGCTCAGTTGTTCCCTTATTCTTAGCCAATAAATATCTATTATGAAAAAGTTTTCCATCAAAATAATTCGAAGGAATGGTGTCTATGAGTTGAAATGGTTGACCACAAATGTCATTTAAAAATTGTAAGTATGAAATCCCCTTCATTAGTAATCCCGAAATATGAATTGCTCTCGAATTCAAAGTTGCAATTTGCAGTTGTGATAAGAATGTAACGCTTTTTTCTTGATGTGATACCGATTGAGATATAATTGCGTTGAATTCCCAGTCCTTAATGTCAATCATACTTTTTGGCCGATTGCGCAAAAACTTCAACAAACAGCAAATTACTGCGTATTGTTTCCCGACTTTAATCAACTGTTGAGCCCATGAAATACTATTTCGAATATATATAGAATTAAATATGAATCGATAACTAAACCAATAACTATTCAATACGTACTCGATTCCTAAACATCGAAGAAAAGTTTGTAATTTTAAATCATTTCTTTCGTTTAGCCAAAGAAGAGTTGAGTTATGAAAATCTGATAATTGAATGAAAAGTTAATTAATTTCGAAAAACATGAAATTAATTTTGAAAATTTATGTAATAAAAGCAAAAGAGTTTTTTAAACTTCGGTCAAAGGGTTACTTAATCTGATAATATTGTTAACTACACGATGAAAGTTAGTATTGTTGTTAGTGAATCGTGTGAATAAGGCTTGAATTATATTTAAAAGCGGTAAAAATGGTAATTAAGTTTGTGAGTTCAAGTTTTTCCAAACATCTTATTTGCAAAATTTACAGAAATTATAGTGAAATGGCATAAGAATGAGATAAAATTTTTAAACACTTTTATGATATTATAAATTATATGATAAAAATTGTTGATTCAAGCCTGGGAGCTGTCATTATAACATTGCTCTTCACTGGGGAATTAATCGTTTCCTTTATGGAACTAAATTGTCATAACATGAGACCAAACAAAAGAAAAACAATGGCAACAAATGCCCTAACAATAAGTGCGATCACAGTGTTATTGCTGACATTACATCTTGAATCTCATCTAAATATTATGTTGACATAACAAAGTTACTAAATATCGTGCAGACACTCAATTCAAGGAGAGATTATTATTGACATAAAGGTATTATCACTCAATACATTGTTTTCTGGGTAACTGTATTAAGGCTTTTGCATAACAAAAAACGAATTATTTGTGAGAATAGATATATAATTGATTGAATTAGTTAATTATTGAGGCGATTAAAGTGTTAATATTTATTTTTAATATTATAGATTGCATTACTCTTTAGAAAATATAGTCGAACACAATGACAAATGAGAAAATTGAATTCATAAGTTCATTGCTCACAAATAAGATAATTTTGAACTAAATATAAGAAGAAATACTAACTAAGCTATTACTGATTTTAGCTTCTATTTGCTTATTATTCAATTAAATGAATACAAATAAATTACAGACAAATTGGTCTAACATTTGAAATGAAACAATTATTTGCAAATATTCGCAAAGATAAGGAAATTACTACTTAATGGAATACAACTTATGCATAACTCTATGTATTACTTGAGTATTCATGACTTGGAGCACATGCAAGTGATATTAGATGAGCTAAAATTGCATGAGAACATAATTGATAAATGATATTTATTCACCCTCTCTATGTGCCGAACATTTCAGACATCCTTTATTATCATTTTGCGATAGCATCTCATGAAACAGAACATTTCACTGATAAAACGTGGGCTTTTTCATTATGCATGTGAAACACAATGCATTTTATGAGAAGCGATACTATACTCTTGCGTTAGTATAAGTTATATCATTTGCAAATTAAATTATTCCAATTGTGATGTCCTGTAATTATATATGATTTTCTATTATGATATCAGAATGGATGTAAACTTATTCGTGCAAAAGTGGACACTCTTTTCGAGATATAACTTTGTTCTCAAACAGAATATACTTTAAAATTAAAGCATTATTCGATTCTTGTTAATCAAAGAAATTCATTATATAATGAAAAGGTCTGAATCATACTATAATACCTGCATTAATAATTAATGCAATTAGAAATTAGATGAATCAGAGCATCGCATAAAATATTTTTTAACGGGGCATAAAATATAAAAGTTATTTTAGCAAAATTTATTTAATAAAAATTTTTGAAGTGCTAAGTTTTTGGGTGTGCTTTGATAACGGGCTGCAAAAATCACGATTTTAAGTTGGATTGCATATTAAACATTAATCCCTGATGACAACCGCACCTTTCATCACATCCTATAGTTCACCCTTGAATTTTACATTAATGGGTTATTAGTCCAATAGTCAAGTCATAAATATTGTTTGATAGAACACCTTATTATTATCCTTAATTACTATTTAGCTCTTTCGATAGAAGGGAAAATCGTTGGCTTTTAAACTTGAGTTTTATAAGTTAAATACAAATACAGTATTATCTCTTATGCATTAACAGTAAAACATAGAAGAATAAAATATAGAAAATAGAAATAGAAAGTTTCTATTACTAAATAAAACATTGAAAAGATTCTTTGGCTTAAATCACGTCAAATTGACTCAAATAGTTGTTGAATTATACGAATATTGGAAAAAATTTAATTTGTTTATTAAAATTCATACTAATTTGTTGTGATTGCACTTAAGAGTAGAATCTCTAACAGAATTTTCATTAACATAAACTTCAAAATTGGATTCTCTGTTTTCCTATTTATTGATCTCTTAGAATTCAATAAGTGTAATAATTCGTCAGCTAAAAATAATGTCTAATATTATTTAAAAATCCCTTGCTCGTTAGAATCAATGGAACTTAACTCATAAGAATCGAAAGTAAAATTAGTAATTCGAAGGTCATAATAAAAGGTGCGCAAAGGCGCATCTAATGAGATAATGTGAAATGTTGCGCCAAATCCAGTTTGAAAATCTAAGAACATGTTTAAAAGCCATATAGCGATGGGCGAAACGCATGGCTAAATTAGTGTTACTTGAGTTGAGTCACTTTTATGCTGATTGTGTTCATATGCGTAAATTAAGGATATCAAGTGCTATTTGCAATACGTGGTAAATTGGTTTCGCCAAAGCATTAACTATCGTCCACCTGTTACTTATGTTCATCATCACTATTCTTGTACATGAATTGACTAAAATAGCAGAAGCATTCAGCCATTATCCATATGGCATTTCAATGTCTTTGAGAGACATTTGCATTAAATGAAGTCTTTGTAATCTCAAAGCACTTACTGAGACTCAACCAAATTCGCATAAATTAAATTTCACCGGATTTATAAAAAGATCCATAGATCACACTTAAGAATTGAATTTCCTAATATCAATCATAGTCAGAGGTTTTTCTATTCAGTTAAGTGGAACTTCTCTGACATATTTTCTCTGAAAGTGGTTTTGAAGCAAAGAATTCAATAGAACTCTAGTGTAATACAAAACCTCTTCAACAATGAAGTATAACTTTAAAGAATTGAGTAAATTGAAAACAAACTAACAAATCAAATTATGACAAAACCAATAGAATTATTACTAAATAAATTATAATTAACTCTAAATTAATTGCTATAACTTTATTACTCTAATCATACTAACAATGCTCTTGAACTTTATTATACAGTTCAAACTGAAGGCTCATTTTTATTTTAATGATAATAAATTTATTAAAGTGTAAGTTTCACGAGAAAAACTTATCCTAAACTCAATTCAATGTCAATGCAATGTCAACCAATGCTCAACTAATTGATTCCCACAGAATTTTTCCAGTTTTTATTTTTTTGGCGATTCAATGTTCAAATAACTGAGACTAAAACAATTATTATTCATGAAAACTATCCACACAATTAAGATAACACATTATACGTAAAGCATTGAGTCAAATATATTTGACAGCAAAATACAACTAATTATTTGAAGTATAGAGTATTCGATATGAATAGAATCGAGTACAAGATTAGGTGCATGTATTAATTTTGATAATAGTTTTGTTTATTTCCAAGCAATGAGATCGAGAGTCGAACATCATTTTTTGCAGTCAACACGTTGACATCAATGGTTAGTTCAGCTGTGTTTCAATAGCAAACAGTATATGCATGAAAGTTAGTGTGGGAATTGTCAACTTCACAAAAAAGTTTTCTTTCTAGTAAAATACAGGTGAATGTTAAGCAAAATAATTTAGTACTGTGTGAATCAATAGTTGAGGGCGTGGCTGACTATTTATTTAGTGTAAAAGTTATGCAAACGTTGCACAATAAGCAGAACTAATCGCAATCCATTTAGGAATAAATCAATATTCAAATGTATTCGCGAAAAAAGTTTATGTGATTGCTTTTGTCCATTGGGAGGAAAATGTTCAGTCCATGAACAGTATATTAGAGAATATTTCTGATTATACTTTATGATTATGATCACTAAAAGCATATGTACTTAATAAACAAACTAAGCAACAAAAAAATTCACAAACAAAACATCAAAATTCATACTAAGAATATTCATAGAGACATGCATTCAATGCATCAAAGCATAAAATTGACCGAAAATGTGTTTTGCCATCAAATATGACGTTCTTTGTTCACTATATGCTTTTCTATAGCTTTGCAGCACTTATTCATTTATTTATAGATTAATTATTATGCCTTCTTGTCATTCACATACAGATCATTTCATGAACTTCTTATTAATTGGAATATTTCTTAATAGAGAATTCATTTTCGATTATATAATTTGAAACAATAATTTCACTTTGAGAGACGAAAGTGAATTTAATCACTTTAGTTATAATTACTCTGAAGTTAACTAATTTGCTACATAATTGTCAATCATTCCTTAGAAAGTTCTCAATAAAATGAATGAATAGAATATTCTAATGGATTAGAAATTTGTATTTAAATCAAATATGAGGGAAAAATCATTCGAATATACCTTCAATTTATGCAATTAAAAATATAAGATAAATATATGGTTACTTTCTTTATGGATTAAATTCGAGCTGTAAATTATTGAAGTGACAGTTCCATCATTATTGACGCCCTTATTATAATAAAAAGTACATTTTTATTCTACTTTGATTATAGTGATATAGTCTATGTTTAAATCTTTATCTTCCAGTTTAATTAAACAACAATTTGCTGACAGAAGGCATTTTCGTTTTCTGACAGAAAATTGTTATTTTAAAATAAAAATATATGTTTTTGTGAGAATATGATTTTTTGAATGTATCCCAATATTACTATTGAGTCCAATCGAAGTGCAAGTCATACTAAAAAAACGGAATTCCAATCACAAGGAAGCAACTGAGTTATAAACTCTATTATTTCGTTAGTTCATTGATATTCTACAAGAATAATACATTATATTCATATGAACTGAGATTTAAGCTCTCAATAAAGATAAATGACAACTTAATTATTTCGCTATTCCTTAAACTCTCTGAAACAAAGCATTCTCACTATTATTCCAAACAAAATAAAAATTAAATTAAGCTCAAGTATATTAAATCAATTCAAATAATATTAGGCAAAAATTATACAATGATAAGACTAATAAAGTTTCAAAACAATTTTAATCAATCAAATTAAGAAATGTGAAAAACTACACACTTCTAATTGACATCAAACTTCTAAATATTCAAATTAGTCCTAACGTGAAGAGTGGTTTAGAACTTAGTTTAGTATAACTTTGTAAAGAAAATGACTTATTGTGTTAAAATTTATTCAAATTTACTTCAAATTTAATTAGCGTTAAGCTTGAGTTACAAGATTTTAAAAGTTTTGACAATACAAAAAAGGAGTCGATATTGAGTTCAAAAAACTAGTTATAAAGCGATTGGCATTTCATTTTAATTGCTGTTTTGCAACAACAATTTGTGAATGAAATCTATGAATAACTTATATCCAACTGTTTGGTTGGCCTGCCTGTGATTTATTATGCGAATTGCACGCGTGTTGCGCTTAGCATTACTTAAAAAAACATTGCATGTGTTCGCATAAAAAAGTAAAAAAAACTTTTCTATTTTTTTTTGAATACCAGGTGTGTTGTTTTCAAAGCTCATGAATGAGTTTTGACAGTCAAATATTATATGTAGACTAAAATCGGCTAATGTTTGACATAAAATACAAAAGCTCAAAGAATAACTCTTTTTGAATTTGTCTCAATTCACTGACACCTGGTATTCAAATATAATTTTTTGTGATTTTTAACAGACAGCAAAGATCAGGTAGAGATCAGACTTATTTTTTATGTGATTTGTATTTTATTTTTCGTATTAACATTTTGAATACAGATTCCAATCATATTTTATTTTCTGATTTCGTCGTTTTTTGTCAACTTTTACTGAAAGGGAAACATACAGAAATATATATATATGTAGATTAAAGCCAATTCAAATCGTAAACATGTTGAAAAGTTGACATTTCCTCTAAAAAAACCCTGACATTCAACTCAAAAACCATATAGACATAGACCTAATTAAAGTTATAGCCTTGGCATTAAACTGCTCTGAATACAAATCAAGTAATTTTATTTGAAAAGCTCAAGCTCTAGACTTAAAGTATAGATTTGAATAATAAATCGATTTTAATTTCTTCATTGCGTTTGATATTTGAACGCAAATTTCAAATTAATTAGTTATTAGAGAAACTAAATTTTCGTATTGAGATTAACTTTAGGAAAAAAAACATAAAAATTCAATTCAATGACCAATTGAAAGAACATATAAGTAATTACTATAAAAGCAATAAAATTTATTTAAAAAAGGAATTTATCACTCATGCAATTTAGTAATTAAAAGTTTTGCACGACTTTATTAATCTATAGTTGAGCGCTCATGAGAAGAATTTTCTTTTTCTTCTTCTTTATTTTCTGTTCAATTTTATTTAAGTTAATGACAGATGGATGACATGAATTGCGAGATAAAAATTTTATGCGCTGTTTAAAATATTTTAACGTCTCTTCAAAGACAAATTAAATCATTTTGATAAATAATACTAAAGGATGAATTTCAAGTTTAGGGAACCCCTAAGGGTTACCGATTATTCATAAAGCAATGGTAAGGGGTGGTCGACGCGCAATGTTAGGCCATTCAAATTCTGCTATTGTATGACAATCATAACCTTAAGTTTGCAAAACTATTGTGTTTATATAGTATTGCGGTTATGTCTGTTTGCATGAATAGCTCAATAAAATATTAGATTTAAATAAATTCGCATCAATTTGAATGATTGGTCCCAATTGTAAACTGTCCTCTCTTTAAGCAATATTCTATAAAAACCAATCATCAATAAAAGATTTAAGCGTATATACAACAGAGTTTTCAATACTAATGATTACGATTTGAATCTCTTGAATTATAATCAAAATGCACTCAACTATTTCTCAAATTGTAAAGAAAATATTCATTTGATTTATTTGCTTCATTTCAAATTATAATTATCATATAATTTGAATTTGTTCGTCATTATAGTAAAAAAGTTTGCAAAAGTAAAAAAAAAGTAATGACAGCTGATTTATGAATGCAATACGTCAAAAGGCATTGTAAAAGTGACAATAATAGAAATAATCTGTGAATTCAGGCACCTGTTTAAAGCATGAATACGTATGAAAGTTGAAACCATTGCTAATAAATCATATGCGGAGATCTCGATAATTAGTTTTTTCATTAGATATCATTAAGAACTGCTTAAGTTGATTGTGTCCATTCACTCTTTTAGTGAATGGCAGAGCTTTGCGTAAGACACAGCAGGAAAATAATAAAAATATGCCAATACTATGAAGTCGTGCGTAGAATAACTTACAAGCTGTCAATCAGTAAGCAGTTACGCCAATTTTGACAACTTTTTCGCCAAATACTACATACAAAGTATATGAATATTTCATTTTTTAAGTTTTGTCTAAATCAACAATACTGTAATGTTATCCTCAATGCTTCTGAATTGCATGAAATTGTAGATAAACTCAAACAATAAAGAAATAGTTCTTAAGGGAAATTATTTGAAATAATATTGTTATTAATAAATGAGTGGATTCACATTGAAATAACTTTCATTTTTTTATTGATCTCCAGTGAATAAGAGCTAAAATAAAAACTGGTTATTCTGTTAAGATTTCCAATTTTAAGTCACGCAATAGTTTTCTTATCAATTTTTAAAATGTTTTCTCTCATTCGGAACTTATTTTGTAATTAAATTATTCCTAACTCTCAGATAAATAAATGAATTGATATCAAATGAATCAATTCTGCAATGTTTTAATATTCAATAAAACTGAATCTTATTAATTATAATAAACTATAAGCTGTAAGGATGCCTTCCCTACCCCTACAACATGCAAATGGAGCAAAATTTTATCTAAATTCACATCAGAATAAGAATTTCATCTGAATTCACATCAGAATCAGAATTTCATCTGAATATGCCGTTTATGGAATATGAAAACCAATATCATGAATGAAAGATAATATTTATGCAAATGATTAAACAAAAAATGTAAAAAATTCAAACGATATTATGGAAGGAAAATATTTCTAATTTTTAGAGGAAAATAAAATTATTCTCATTTGATGTCTTACATGATATGTAAATTTGTGACTCTATGCCATTTCCTCAATAGAAATTCTATTTTGAACTTTAATACTGATTCCCCACAAAATCTGTTATTTCAAAAGTTTAACTTTAATGAAATGTAGAATTTTTTTTATTCGCTGAAATTTTTATTATTATTAATTAAATCAATGTTGAAATATTCAAAAAAAAGGTAAAAATAAACTTTCGAAAATAATAGAGAGGAAAAGTTCAAAACTCATTCGAATTGTATGACTGTAAGGAAAAAAATGTTTGGGAAAACTTTTTTGAAAACAAGATTTTCGTTAAGCAATTGTTGAAAATTAGAAGACATGACGTGATGTGTGGCTTCATTTCTTGGCGACAAGACCTACATTACATTTATTGTATTTACTCAATATCTGTATAGCTAAAAAATAGCCTCAAAGATAGAACCGATAATCAAAGAGACAAAGAAAAATTCGGTGGCAACACAGGAAACCACCGAATGGCACATTTTTTAGCGCTTGAAACAACTCTCAAAGTTTTCTTTTCGTGTTTTCGATGCTTTCAAGTGCATTGTCTCATAAGATACACACAATGTGCAAAGTTCTCACGATTGTTGCTCTAAACACAATATTGCCTAAAATGATGCACACAATAACTATTATAATAAAGTCATTGTTATTGCTAGAGTTAGCATCAGTAATATGAATGTAGAATTCGGTCGCAATACTTTGCATAATCTAAAAATTAGTATTAAAATCCTAAATTTAGGCGATTCCTAGATTTGAACTGATATTTACGAGTTAGTGCATTGAAACAATAAACTCGAACTGTGGAGCAAATACTCATCAAATACTGTATTATTAATAAATTAAAATTTACATTGAAATAAAATGGAGTCATTAAACGTTGTTATAAATGAAGGAAATCTTTAAACTTAAAGAATATACAGTACAACACTAGTTTTTAAAATCATATTTTATTAGTTCTATAATTGGGCCGAAAACGAAATGCACTATTGAGAGTAAATCTAAAGTAAAAATATAATTGCCTCGCGTTGTGATCATTAATCGAATGGTTGACAATGGAAAAAGAGTCTATTAGTCCAACCCATTTTTAACTCCATGCGATAATGAAAGAAATATCTAAAATTAACACGTAATACCTAACACTCTATTCACATACAGTAATTCTACTCTCAAATGATTTAATGACTTTCTACCATTCATTAGTATATATAAAAGAAAACTTTGTTTTTATTAAACAACTGTTTCATAAGTGTCGTGAAAGTTATTATCTCACGAAAGCCATAAATTTAATGTGAAATCAATAACACATTAATTCAGTTAAAACTTCGCATCAAAATAAAGTATATATTTTGATCTAAAACTCTATTCGAAAAAAAGTTCAAAATATTCAGTCGATAGCATTAAATTTTTAAATAACATATCTTTTCAAAAATTCATTTCTTATTAGTTCAAAAGTAGAGAAACATATACGCAATGAAACGCATTAAGCAGAATATTATTATATGAAAAGTTGTTGAATATGAAATTTATAACTATTGATATTTTCCTTAATATTCGATCGATTTCTTTAATTTTTTCCTAATGATGCACATCAATAATCGCTAGAATTGACACGAAAATGATGGCTATTATTCTTGAGTTTCTCAGTCAAAATTAAAGGTTAGCAATATTTAAAATAGTTGCTAATGGAATAATATTCTGTTTAAACAAAATATAGTAAAATATTTATTCAAACTATTATTTTCAAAATAATATTTGTTACTCATTTCGACACAAAACCATTACAAACTTTATACAAAGGCTTAATTTGTGGGACAATTATTGAAAAATTGAAAATTTTAAAGCAATGAATTTCGATATTTCATATTTAGTAAAATAGAGTCAAATTCTTATTGGAAAATACTCTACAGTAAAATTGATTGGAAACACACAATCGTCATTAAAACCTAAGTCCATGAAGAGGATCAATAATAGGAAATTCAACATTAAAAGTGAGAGTATAACGAATATGAAAAATTACTATTACTTTTATTTTTAAGTATTTTTTAATAAATAGGTTAATCAAACAAAAGATACGGTATAAGGAATTTCATTATTTTATGATCAAGAGTTAGATAACTATTGTATTGTTAATTAACTTTCTCTAATTCATAATTTAATTTTTTGGTGACTTAAATATCATTGCTCTAAAAGCAATAATTGTAAGACTAAAATACTTTTCTTTAAGGATCAGTTTATTATGACTATTATTAAAGAAAATATTTAATCCTTTTGTTTTAGCGTAAGAGCTCTGACCTCTATATTAATAAGAATAATAAACAATTAGGGCATAACTAATTTTTTTAATCATTGCAAAAGTAATTTGTATAGGAGTTATGAAAATATGATATACAAGTACTACAAGTAAGTCATACCCGCAAATGCCCGCAAGAATAGTAAAATAAAATATAATTGCTTTATATAATTGTGTGCATAAATCAATTAAAATTATGTTTTCAAACACAGTCAAACTAATTTTCACATAGAGTTCGTATAATTCATAAGTTTGTGACTAACCTTTTGTGAAATGACTTGATTTATGGTAGAGTTTAATTAATTCAGGTCTACGCAAATCATTTCCTGGAGAAGTTATCCATTCTTTGATAATGATATCGAAATTTGAAGACAAATCAGTTCTTTTGAGTAAATGTCCGAATAGTACGCAATAAGATCGAAACCGCATATCTTTGAAAATGAATTCCGAGGGCTTGATCGATGAGTCAAAACAATTTTCAAGAGATTCACTTGAATTGAATTCATTATTTAATATTAAAGACATGATATTAGTGTTACCCAATTCACTACTTCTATATTTTCTATAAACTTGATTAAGAAAATCAATTGAAAAGTTGTGACTAGTCTTTAAAGTAATTGGAAATTCAAAGCTTGAGCTTTGATGAGAGGACACAATGAGCTCATATGACAGCATCGAATCCCTAAATAAAACCGATCGTTTAGGATTATTAAATACAAATATAGAAATATCTTTCAATTGATTCTTATTTCTATGATCTCCAGTCCATTGTTTATGTTTTATGAGAGAAACCACTTTATCAATAGTTGAGAGCGGACTCACTCGACCACTTGATGGCGAATACCCGTTCAGATATCGATGGAATCCAAGCAAACTATTAGCAGAGATCACATCATTGCCCATCAAACTAGCTAATAATGGGAGCTCTGACTTTCTGATTCCTAATGCACTGACAAACGAATCGCGATCTAATAGAGTTGTCGTCAAATCTGATAAATTTAAGTTCTTGTAAGACAAGTAGGGCTTTGTATCGAATATCAGAAAATCAGAATCAAAACTAAGTATTGCAAAGCAGTCTCTATTATTAAATGCTAATTGTGCTAATTCTTTGTCACTTTCATCAATAGAAGTGTAAACTTCACATTTACAAATCAATTTTAATATTCTGCTCGTCATCGAAGGTATTAATGAAGGCATAATAAAATCATTCTCTGAAATATTATTTGTTTCAATTTTTTGAAAAACAGTTTCAATTTCTTTCATTTTTCGAGTTCTTCTATTTGCCCATTCATTTCTTTTAATGTCAGCTACATTGCCATCAAATATGAAAATTAGGTCTATCTCTTTGTTTTTGAAAGCATTTACAAATTGTATAACGAAATCGATATATTGTTTCCATTGACCGCCACATATCTGACATGCATTGAAATCAAATATAACTTTTTGAAATAACTATAACTGCATTTTGGGTTTAACTAATTTAATGATTTGAGAGTTGTTTGTATTACTGACCCAATCGAGATCTTTATAGAGAAAGTTGACGACAGCCATACCATCGATGACAAGTATAGCATCCTTTGTTTGATGTTTCTCACGGTGTCCTTTCGCCATTTCCTCAATTGAAACTTTCTTTATTACATGATCAGAATACTTTTCCTCAATTATATAATTCAATCCTTTCACACCCATTATAGGAGGAGATGAGAGATACCGGTGTAGTGGCAATGAAGACAAGTGCAACGCATGTATTTCATCAGTAGAAAATGTTATTATTATGAACTAATATACCTGTTTGTTATTTGTTTGGAGTCAATGATAAGTGTCGGACCCGTGGGAAACAGAGCTAAAAAACGCTTTGCTTAACACACTCGATATAGCAAGTGATAAACCAAAAGCTCAAATAGAGATAAAAGCCTTATGAAGACTACGAGACTTTTGTTGAGGAACTTGTGAGATATGTTTTGTACGCCTATAAAAGTAAGTTATAAATGACAGCCAAATGCCATATAATTATTATAACTAAAACTATTCTTATTATGTTTGGCTCGTGTCCCAACAATTTTAACTTTTATTAACCAAAAATACAAAAGCTAACAATAAAGAGATACCAAATTTCTATCTCATTATAAAAGTTAAGAATAACTACAGAAAATCCTCAAACAATTGAAAAAAATTTTTTGAATGAAATCTTAACTGATGTTAAACTGATTTTTGGTTTCCATTGAATTATTGTTTATGTATTTGATTAGTTATAAAATAATTGTTATTAGTTATGGGGTCATGAGAAAGTGTTGCCCCGACTCTTCAATTAAGATAAAAAGATCCGATTATCACTTAGAAAGACTATAATATTATTATTATAGTGATAGTGATAGGACTACACTAACAGTGTTTAATCTATTTATGAGACCAAAATTTTATCTTTCAAAGGGTCTCTTGTGTTCTTGAGTGATATTTTCTCACATCGTTCTTAAATAAGATTGTCTCAATTCGTTTTCATCCAAATTAATTTTTAATTTTAAGTTTAAATAAAATCATTGGATTACGAAAATTAATTAAAATTAGTAAAAATGATGAGATAATTGTTGTCTATTGAGAAGGTAAGAGCCATTACTACTAAAACTTATTTAAAGTTTGTGTTCTTTATGTTTTGTGTGAAAAACTTTTATTCAAATTAAAGTCAAGTGTTTTATAAAGTGGTTAAATATCTATACAAATGTGTGAAGTTATCAAAAAACGGTCCCTTTTGTCGATCACTATAACAATCTATTGATATCAATATTAAGTCTATATTTCTCTTTAACAATAAAAATAGTGATATTTTTAATTTCAAACAACGCGTGCATTCATTCATACCTTTCAAAATTATGTTTTCATCGATGAGTCTATGCCTCAAATGCGTCCAACTTTTTATGAATCAATACTTGACTCAAATGAATAGTTAAACAAATGATCGTCACATCTGTCAAAATGTATGCATTTTTGAACACATGAATCGAAACAAACGTTTTGGGAATACTTTTTCCGAATGACTTTAAGGGAGCGCTGACTCATATGGGGATCATATCAGAAGATATGGGAATTTACACATTATGTTCACTTATGTCTCTCTCCTCTAAAACTTTTTTGTTTAACGAACTTATTGTAAAACTATTTTATTTGAAAACTAGAGTTTGACTTAATCTCATTCAAATTTGAGAGGTTAGGGCTTGCATTGAGTGCTTTCGTCCCTCAAAAATCATTCGTAACAAAGAAATATTAATCCAATTAATTACACACTTATTCCTTTTTTAATAGAATTATTTTTCATTAATTGAGTTAATTTTCGCATAAATGGCTTTTCGCACAACAAAAATATGAATAATTAATAAATATTTCTTATTTTAGCAATAAGTTTACGCAAATATTAGACTTTATTATTAGATTTGAAAAACTTTTCAACTTTAATGAATACGAAATAACTTGAAACTTGTGAACAGAACATCAAAAGGTTTTGTCTCATATTTTTCATGTTTACTTGTCTTTCAATTAACAAACAATAAACTGAATATTATTAAAAATATCGAAAGTCAAGGTTTGAGGCAAAAAAATAGTTAGAAATGAGTTATTGGCCATCAAATAAGCAATAAGTCGGAACTGATTCTCGCGGTTTTTCGGTTCATTTGTTTTGCTTTTGGCAAAACACTTACTCTCTATTACAAGTTTGTCAAAAGCTATGACTTACACAAGAAATACATTATTTGAGTGCATATTTTGCTCTTTTTTTCAAAACTTACATTTCTTTTCACGGATGAATTGATTTCATGTTTAAAAAGCGGCTCTTTTTAGAATTGGAAAAAATATGTTTTTTTAAGAATTGGACTGAGTTTTACGTTACAATGAGGTCACTGTAATAATAGAGCCATTCACTAAAAAGACTCATTCAAAAAGTTGGTCAAAGAGTCGTATAGTTTATATCTCTATTATAAGTTGAGTGTTTCCAACAGAAAAAACTTGTTCGTTATCTGCCATATAATGAAATTTAATCAACAAAATAATAAATTGTCACTCATTTGGCTTAAGATTCATCTCTTTATGTCCAGTGATGTCTCTGATCTCTAATCGCAATTATTTTTGGCAGACTTGAAATCACTATTATTTGATCTATAGATAGAAGTGAATCCCAAAAGAGAGACACCACAGATGTGATACCCATTCATTCGCGTCACGTTTGCTCTTCATATTGAATAGAGATTAATCTAAACGATAGCAAAGCGAAAGCAAAAGCAAATTGACCAGCTTTTGGATTCGCTACAAAAGTTTCTGAAGCATAAATCATGATTGCGGTGATTGTAATCCTTATTAAATACATAGCCGCCGGTGCGAAGAGCATACATATCATCTAAATAAGTACTTAATAAAATTATTTTCTTTAGTCATTCTCATTCTTCTGTCTTTTTTTTAATATTTATATCGACTCCGAGAAGGTTTAACTTTCTTTTTATTCTTATTATTTGACTTCACATGTTGTTAATTATGACGATATACTGCGAAAATTCTCAAAACTAAACTTACATTTCAGTTGAAGTTGGAATAAATGTATGAGAATTTTCGTTATCGCACAAAATTAAAACTTCATTAAAATTTTTATTGACTTAATTGAGATTGAAAGCAATTTTAATATAAATAGTTGAGAAAAAAAATCTGATCTTTGATAATAAGTGATATCATTCAAGAACTCATAACTTCTCAAAGATTAATTTGTGAGACCAATGACTCGCATTAAAATTTTTGAGATAACAATAGTGACATTGAATAATCATAATTAGTTAAGTTTGGAGAGAATTAATTTTGATTTCTTTGACCTCTCTTCAACTTCTTGATTAATTTTTTTTTTGTGATTAAGTTCAGTAATGAGTACTTTTTAAACATATTGCAATTCAAGTTCAACTCCAAAAATCTGAGAACAAATCTGTAAAAGAAAATATTAATAAAAAATAATAATAAAAATTAATAGTTTTAATAAAAAAAAACTTTTTTATCTCGATTTAAATAAAAGAGCTTTGGATATTTTGATTTATTATTTCAAGAAATTCAGAATCAAAATTTATTCTTTAATGTTTAAAATTCCTGAATAACTTCAATAATTTTTTTATTTATATTTTCTAAGATTTAAAAAAAACATAATTTAAACAAATTCAAAAAACCATTCAATTAGTTTAAAGATATTTTTCCTATAGATTAAATGAGAATTAATATTTTTATGTCAACTTTTAAATAGTATCTCATCTACTTTGTGCATGAAATGTGCAACGAATTCTTGAAATGAATACGTTTTAATGTGTTGTGATTTACTATCTTTTGTGATTTTTTCTCAGCCTTAATAAATCCTTAATGAGTTTTTAAACCTTTTTATGCAACTAAATGAGAAAGAAGGAGAAATATCGTAAACTTTGAAAGTGAAATTTATTGCCGTTTTATTACTTCTCAAAATACTTCTATTTCTGTTTTATCTCGACGTCTGTGTTATTATTCCGTTAAAGAAGTCCTCATTTTATTTGATGAGTAAATTATATAATTTAGTTATTTGTAATTAATAAACATCAAATTTATTTATTTTCAAAACATATTAACTATAATTGAGTCAACTTTTACTATAATCTCTCTCTTAATAATCACAATACAGTTCAATTTCGTGTTTTCCTTTCAATATTATATTCAATCAACTCTCTATTGGCTGTACTATTGGTTCGTTTTCTTTGTATTATTTTTAATGCCTTTATATATTTTCGTTTTAAAGTGATTCTCATGACTTTTTCTGTGTTGCGTGCAATAAATCTCAATTTTTCCTTTTGCTTTATATAATTTCACAATTTTCTCAACCAAAATAAAGTCCAATTTATCATTTTAAAGCCTAAGCAAACTTAACTGCATATTTTGATCTGCCTATTGAGTCAAAAGTGACTGCAGTCACTGGTTATGAAGTAATCACATATAAATTGGTCTATTATTACAGCACATTTGAAGCCTAATATTATCTAATAATACTGTATTGCTTATATACCGGTTGCTCCCTTCCACTTACATGCCATATAATTGTTGAATATATATGTCAAATAAAAATTCTTTAGTTTTTAAGGATATAATAATAACTTTTGAGTTTTTAGTCATATACATAAATACAATCTACTTATGATAAGTGTTTTCTACTATAAATCAAACTAATAAAAACTGTAATTAAATCATATGATGAGTTCATTAATTTCATTTAATTTAATGATCAGTTCATTAATTATGGCTCTTGTCAGAGATCGAGTTAAACCAATTGATTACAAAATCAGATTAAGAATGATGACAATTGAAAATGGGTTGCATTAAGTTAGAAAAAAGTATTTGTTATTATCAAAATCAAATGAAATACCTTTACAAAGATTAATCTCAAGATTTACTGTTAGTTTTGTTGATTGTAATGATCCTGACATACAATAAATTATTAAGTTTTGGTCTCAGTTTATTAGATATCCTGATTTGAAGTCGAGAAAAAAATTAATTGTCTGCAAAATTATCAAAAGTAGACTAAATTTAGAGCTGAATGTTAACCGGAGTTAGTTTTAAAAATAAATCACTGAATTATTTGACTGAAATTAGCCATAATATTGTGAAAACTCTTTCGGTATAGCTTTTAATTAAATTGTTTAGACTAATAATTATTCCACATCTTTTTTGCAGTTTAGTAAAGCAACTAAAGCAGAACAAAATTTAACATCGGATTGCGTTTAATTTATGAGGTAAACATTCGCCTCAGACTTGCTATTTGTAGAATTATTTGCCTATGGCTTGTCTCTATGGGACCATGTCTTGGATTGGTTTGCAAACTATTTCACTAACACATAACGTTTGGCACATTATGTAATGCAAGTTGAGATTTAAGTTAAGAGTTTGTTGTTTTGATGACTACCTATTCCATAGCCAGTCTTGTCTCACAATCGGTGGAATTTATTTAATTTAATGTGCTTTTAATGGTAATATATGTCTTGCTCTGCCTAAAGGGTTTCATATGTGATTCTAGTTATCGTTCACATACAACGGCTCCGATGAGAATTGTGACAAATGACTGCTTTTACTTCAATTCACTACTAACTACTTCAATTCACTATTTAGTATAAGAATTAGTCTTTTGTGCAAATTGAACTCTAAACTTAATTTCAACACTTCTTTATTCTAACAAATTTTGTGTGTGTTTTTGTTGGATATTTAACTCAATGGATATTTATTTGTTTACTTTCATATTCATAAATTTCTTCAAATCATTGATAAATTGCTTTAATAAACTTAAAGTGATGTAAAAATTTTTATATCTTGTAAGTGAAGATACAGTGAAATTATTGCGTCATTGAATCATTGAAATGGACTTAAGCTAATGGTTATATAAATTACAAATCAAACAAATATAAAATAATGTAAGTAATAATGTGTTATTTTTTATTGATAGATATCTTTACAAATTAGTTATTAAGATATAATGTTTAGTCAAAAAGTTGATATACGCATAAATATCTGAAAAGAGTTTAAAGATGATAATAAAAGTGCACATATGGCTAAAGAACATAATGAGTTAGCCATCAAAAGAGCAATTACAATAGTTATAACCAGAGAAGTTCTTTGGTTATAACATTCTAAAAGTAACTTATTTTAGTTTGTTTGATGCAAACACTGATATTGTCTATATTAATGATGCGTTTTTGTTGGTGATGGTGTTCCATAAGGTTTTTCAAAGATCCATATGGTCTTAAAAAGATTATTAGGATAAGTAACAAACAATGAAATAATATTCTTCACTACAATGACGATGACTTAATGTTCTTTACTTTAAGTCACTTAAAGCTTCCATATTATAGCCAATTTGAGTTCATTATCTTTTACTTCTATTCGTTATAATAATTGCTTCTTATCTTTAGTTATCTCACCAAATATTTGTTAAATTTATTATCACAAAAAATTGAGGTATTTATCAAAACATAAAATTACTAATAAAACAATTAGCAATAAATTCATAGTAACGATTGGATACAATCAAATTTGAAAGCTTATGAAGTATTGACCCTTTATTTTCTTAAATTTAAATCAAGTCGAATGCAATATTGAGTTTATAGGTTATGCATAAATTTTAGTGATCTTTTGTTTTTATCTCATATGAAAAGGTAGTCTATTAAAAGCTAATCTTTATTAGTCTGACAGAGTGGCGTCAATTCAACTAAAATGTTAATCTTCCGCACATTAAGCTCTATTGTTAAATATTGCCAATGAATAGTTCATCAAATCCTCTTTTTTTTGAACAAATGTTTGTTGTGATTGATTCGCTGCGAGGTATTCACCAAATGACTTGAGGCTATAAAATATACCTCTAGTATAGTTCTTAATGTGCAATACAAAGCTCTAATTGAAATAATTTGTCGGATAATAGAAATAGAATGAGTTCAACCTATTATAGCAATTCATTTATAATTTAAGAGTTTCTTTCTTTTTGTATATATGAAATATAGTGCACTCGAATCTGACTCGAATGCTAGTTAGTTGTCAAGTTAGAACAATAATTATCAATTCAGCACTTCATCTCCTCAATGTCCTCATTGATTATTGAATTAGCACTTTTCAACATTGACAACCCTTCTAAGGTTACCAACCCTTCAAACTATGTAAATTAAATACATCTGAATTGAGTTTTACGATTCATTTATATTAAAATCGAAGTTTTCGATTACCATTCACTTAGTGTCTCACTTGTCAATAATTTATTATTTCTGAGTAAATTTTAAGACATAATTGTTTTACTCTTCTATTTTACAATTTAAGTTAATTTCTTTTCTGTGGGCTTTGATTATAAAATTTAATGAGAAAGTAATTTCCTTTTTTGTCAAATCCAAATTGATTAATATTTTTTCGGTGTTTTGTAATTAAAGTTTTGCGTTTCTATTGCGCTTCTAAATTGATGATTACTTAATATAATGAGATACCAATTCGATTAAGGCGTTGAAATATGTGTTCAAGTGGGAGAGAAAATCAAAAATCATTTTCTTAATTTATTTTTAAAAGTCTATTCCCATAAAAAGAAATTTTGTAAACTTGAACTATGGACTCAATATTATTAAAATTGAAATCAAAATTGAAAATTGGGCGAATCGGGATATGTTAGTGAGTGATGAGAAATAATAAAATATACTTAAGTAATAATAATGATAATGTGAAGAATACATTGGGATATATAGTAGACTTTAAAACGCCACTCTTTTCAACATAAATCGTTATGGCCTTAGGGTTGGAGAACAATACCATCGAAATGGAAAGCCTATTATCATAACGCTTCTGTAGTAGGAGTGCATGTATTTCATGTATATTTTCATTTATATATTATTCTCATCCGTGCAATAAAAAGATGATGTGCCGACTGCAGCAATATTGCGAATTTCATGGCTCACTCACTAAAAAATAAGCACAAAATTTTTTCACTTGTTGTTAAAGCGTGGAAGAATTGCCTCCAGCCATATACAGCTAAGAGCATCATTAAAACAGCTCGCGATGATTAGTTGAGAACGCACTGGCGATAGCAATGAAGCATATTTTCCGATGAGAAGTCATACAAGACATTCATGAATGAATCTCTGTGACAGGAGAAACAGTTTACTGCTGTTCTGCACTCTATTGCTATTTCACTACTTTTTATTCTTTACTTTGTAGTCTTGTGAATAATAATAGATATCAACTTATGAGTTAGTGTCACATATAATGAACTGATACTGTACTGTAAATTCAATTTTAATACTTGTTTTCCTCAAATAATTTCTTTTTTCTTTGGAATATTTTTAACTTTTACTTTTATCACTTTCTCGAGTCTTTAAAAATAGGAAGGCGTGGGATTTATAATAAATTCGCTTAATTTGTTAAATAAGCAAAGATTCTAAACTTGTCTTTTAGTTTTGATTTTTGATATTTATTTCTTTTAAATTCTTCATTAACGAATTCTTTTGAAGAATCAATTTGGATGTTTTGTTTCAATTTTTTCTCTTCATAAAACTTCTGTGTCTCCTTTAAATGTAAACGTTTATAAGATTAGTTACATTTAAGGGTAGAAAAAGTAACCATAACTTATGTAAACAAGGCTCAAATTAGGCTCTTTTTAATGAAAACTTAGGCGGAGATCTCTTACAGTTTACAAATCTCTGCCACTTTTAAATATACACACTTTGCAAAGTTTCTGCAGGGAATCACTAACTTTTATAAACTATTATAAACTGTTATAAAATGGGTCGCGATTTTCCAGACTGTTTTCAATTTTACTTTTAATAGCATACTATCTACTAGTACTAAATCAAGTTTAGCTCAAGTTATTTATTCAAATTAATGCATTTCAAATTATTTTTATGCCTTAACCTTTTATAAGCTCAAGCTATGCATAATTTTCAAGTACTGATTATTTCAAATATGCAAATAGTCGACAAAATAATTTTGCTTTAATATTATAGAATCCATTCTGAGTTTGAGAATTGTTTTATATAATGAATATCTACCTGAGGACGTATAATATTAACTATTAGTTATAGACATGCAGCTACTGTACTGTAGCTATTAATGTGTACAAGATTTACGAGTTAGACAGACAAAAAACGACTTCAAATCACTGAATTGAAAAATTCACTTTGGCTTTCATTATAAGCACTCAGCCCTAAACATTGGATAATTTTTGGGTTCTCTTTGGTTTATTAACTAGTGTCTGCTCGCTCTCCATATGGTTCACAATTACTATTCTTGAATAATTTTCTCATAAAGTCAAAATATTCGTTAGTACAAAATATTTTGAAATTTATTTGTAAAAAATATCAAACTGTTCTCAAAAAATCAGTTCAAATTTTGCAGTATTTTCAGTCTTAATTACTTTTTATATTTAGATATTGATAGTTTACATTTTTGTTACCTTTAGGAAAATTAAATCTTCAAATTATATGTTTGATATAATTAAAGCACTTATCCTTCATTCAAGAAAATTAAAAAATTTAAGAGATCATAAAAGTTTTAAACAAGAATTTAATTTAGAGATAAAATGAAATTTAAGTACTGATAATTTTAATGAATAAATTGTGAGATTCTCTCATATTTTTTTGTATCAATGTTTTTGATAGCTGAAAAAGTTTCACAATAATTAAATGAATAGAGTATTATTGCAAAACATTAATGTTCTGCAACTCACAAGTAAAGTGTGAATTTATAATAACTTGTTTGGACCTCACAAACCACATTCTATGCAAAAAGCTTTGAAGTAGTTTTTTTTGCCGAAATTAATTATTTTGTATTTAATTATTTTAATTTCTTTTCTTATGTTTTATAATAAGATATGTTTCTAAATAGAGGTTTGGAAATATTTTATCAAAAGATATAATATAATTCTGTGAAATTGCATTTTTGTCTAGCTATCAAGAAAAGTAATATAACTTTTATGTTTGATTATGAATAAATTCCACGCAGAGTTTAGTTTCCCACGAGATTAGCGCTCATTTAAGAAATTATCTTCGGTCCACTCACTTCTTTAATCAAACATTTTTTATTTCATTAAAATGGTCTCTTTTGCTATCATGAGTTAAGAAAAATCAAATTGCTGTGTACGTGATCGCAATGCAATAATTATTGTATACCCTGTGAGGCAACTTAAATCTCTATTAATCATTGGAGACAAATTTTCTATATGTTTCCTTACATTATTTATTTTAGACAATTCTACTAAAAGCACCAAATTTACAATTACTTTTTCATTTAAGTTATTTTATGGTTTGAAGTTTATTGGGTCGATGTCCGCAAAATTTAACCAACAATTAGCTTCAGCTTAATTAAAACAGTTTTGTATATGAAATATTGCTCGTTCTCTCTCTCTCTCTCTCTCTCTCTCTCTCACCCAAACATTCACCGTCGCAATAGTGCACAACTAGATTTATGTAATAAACAATTAGAACTGATCCTAAGTTTTTGTAAATTAAAGTGATTAAAAAATTTCGAAATTCATAAACTGCTCTAATTCTTTCTTCATTATATTTTCATATTTATCATAACTACTAACTAGTAAGAGATACTGTCAACTTGATTATCAAAATAATATTAAATAGATTGTCAAGTGCTTTGGTTTAATTTAAAATTCTAATAATTACTATAAAATAATGCCAAAAGCAATGCTTTAACTCTATTAAATATAATTAAACACAACTTTAACTGATTATTTGTGATCTAATATACTGTTGCAGTACTTTTTGGTTAATAAGAACTTTTTTGATGAGTTTTAATTATTTGGTTAACCATTCAGATCAAGTTAACAATTTGAGTGTATGTATAAATGAACAAAAAAGTCTAATTAAAATTTTAAGTTGTAATTAAAAACTTAATTTAAAGCCTTAGAGAGACCTAATTTTGACTAAATATTAAAAAAGTTTTATAGCATGTATAGCATGTCACACGAGTTGTTGAAAATCAGAGTTTACATTATGGTAAACACTGTATTAATTAACTTTTAAAATAATATTCACATTTATATTGAGTGTGAGATTAGGAGATAGAGTGGGAAAAACAAAAACACATCGAATGGAAAATTCGGTAAAGTTCGAAGTCCTGTATTATTTTGTTCGAATAGTCGAACCAATTACTAAAGAACAACTACTTTTACACTTTTAATCTTAAAAACAACATGCATTAAAGGCTCTCAAATTTATACTTAAGTTTTTGATAATAAAATTTGCTGAATTTTTCTCTGAATAAAACAAAATTAATTCATTAAAATAAATCTCTATTTTTATGGCTTACAAATAGCAAAGAAATTAGATTTTCCACCCAAACATTTGAGATTATAAATTATTGAGAATACAAATATAAGTAAAACATATGCCTAACAATGTTCGGATGTCTACTTCAATAATGACATGACATAATTTGATATGAGCTATGGACCGGAATTGCGCCTCTCATGCACTTAAATCTCAACTTTACGAATATTCTTTACGCATTCCATAGATAAATACTATATGATTAAAAGTGAGCCTCAGGCTAGATATCTATGTCTTTGTTAATTTGCTCGCATAGCTTTGCTCTAATTGCATAATAGATATTTTAATTGTATATTCAAATACATAATCAGTAAAAATACAACTCTTTCACAACTTAAACAAAAAGTTTTTTAAGATTAACTGTTTTACAGTTACTTCCATTATCTAATGAATAGTCGCATAATTTGAATCTAAATTTCATAAACATTAAAATAATATTAAACATAAGAAGATTTATATTCTTGCAAATTATTTATTGAGTGAATAAAAGTGTTATATTTTAATTTCATATTATTGTATTTAATACAAAGAAAGTAAAATAATGACAAATTAATTTCTATTTAAGTAAGATTCAGTCGGTTTGATAAAAATGTTTCATTTGAAGATGTCATCAAAACAGAAAAACTAATAAATCAACAAAGTTTTTCAACGTTTAATGCGTTTAGTCATTACAAAAAATATGTAGAGGAAAGAGATTGCATGTAAATAAGCAATTCTATAAATATATTTGAAACGATCAGAAAGACAGGAAACCAAATGGCAGAATGGAAAAAAAATTACAACAATAGTGAAATTTACTCTAATTTTGAAGGCTATTATCCAATATTGAGAGACTAATAAAGTATTTTTGTCTTTCTTTGCTTTGAATAACTGATGTTATTTCGAAGTTTAAGAAAGCATTTAATCCAATCCACACCCTTTATTGAATATCGCCAACGAAGCGAATTTGACAAATTGTAGTGCGAATAATCTTACCTCAAAAATTGAAAGAATTTTGTCAAATAACTTGTATTGTAGCGAAAGCCTAAAGACAACCCCCAGTATTATTTTGAAGCAATTTAGTTCGTAAGTAATACACTTTTCAGTATTAGATTACTTTGCAGTCAATTTCATTCGATAATTTGAGTTCAGAATTCGATGTAATGTCATGTTATGTCAAAGTGGGTCATGTCAGACATGCCTCTCATTTTTATCATTTCTCACGAGATTTGATTGGGAGAAAAAAAATGCTACACAAGTGGATTTTAGGTGTTTTCAATTTTAAATACATTCCAGTGTTCAGATAGATTTGCCACACACACAAAGATTCACTTCTCAAAAACTAAATTTCACGCCGAATCACAAAAGAATTTGCTGTTCATTTTTATTTCCTTACGTGCCTCTCTTTTCTCATGTGTGCGCCTCTTGTTTCTATCAAATTAAATTTCAAATATATATTCACTAAAGTCTTAATCTTGAAGGTTTGAATTTCAATCATTTTCTCATCATTTTGCTTTTGTAAAGGATAATAATATTAATTATCATCAAATAATTTGATTTTTATAATAAAAACTCAACTTATAAACTAGTTTTAATGATATTCAGCTTTATTTTCCCAGAAATTCGCTCATCATTTTTTCAAAGTCTTAATCATTACAAAGTTAGTAAATAAATTAGAATTAAATTCTAGGTTTCGAATTTAAATTTCAACTTTGACTTTAAATAAATATAACTATAAATATAGAAAAAATTGAAGTTTTATAAGCGGAAGAAAAGTTGGAAATAGTATTTTCTTATAAGAATTACATAAAAATAACAATTTTTAACAACAATTTTTTGTGCTCAAAGTACTATTTAAGTGAAAATAAGAGCAGAAATTGCAGGTATACACAAATAATTCTTTTGATTAAAACTTACTGCTCATAAAGTTTCAAATGTTGTGACGATTTCACAACTCAAACAACGAAATATAGAAAGCATGAAATAAAGAACAAATGAATATTTCATGTGAAAAGAAGAACAATTCAATTATTTCTTTTAGATGTGAGAATGGACTACAAAACTTGATTCACTGATTTAAATGATTTTCATTTCTTTTCATGAGTAAAAGAGCGAACAGATATTTCTTATTTCAATCTTGAAATCTCAGTCACATTCTTAATGCTAGTAATAATAATAAGGCTCTATAGTATAAAAACTCTCACGTATTACACAATGAACTTATTTTCAATTGCGATAAAACTCAAACTCAATAAAAACAAGTAAATTCTCATACAATCAACTTTTGTAATGAAAACTACTTTTTCCTTCAATAGCTTTTCTTTGTGACAAAAAATTGGTTCGTAGTCTCAATCGATTCGGTTATATTAATTGACTTGATAAAAATTTGAATGAAATAGTTTCATGTCTTATTTGATTCTTAATTTCATGTCTTATTAGTTGATTTTGGTTTCTTTTGATCGAAAGTTTACTGTATCTCAAAAGATATATTCGGTATAACAGAAAATTTGAAATATATGATCATATCTTTACCCATTCAATGAACTTGCAAAAAATTTTGTTCACATAATAAAATTGTATATAATTTGTCCTAAAATTAATTCTATAATGAAGAAAATTATATGAATTTTTTTCTCTCAATTTTGTTAAAGTTGAGCAATAATTATTGTGCAATATTTTCTCGAAAGATATGGTTATTTTTATTTTCACGGAAGTTAACTTATGTTTATTAACACAACGTTTAAGTATATATTTCAGACTTGAGACACAGTTGAGTCTTGTTTGAACTAAATTTGCGGCTTTTCGTCTGAACACTTTATTATTGTATATTATATGAAATATTTTTGGCAAAAATGCGTTATTTATTGCCTTTTGATGATGTAAATTGTGAACATGTTTAAGACTAATGTCTCATCACTCTCTTGGTCTTCTTTTCGCTAAACTTGTATTAGAGATTTTAAGTCTTTTTTTTTAATTTCATTATTTCTATAAACTATCTTTTTGTTTAAAGCTTGAAAGTTAGAATAATTTCCGAAAAAAATAAATTATTTGTATGCAATTGAAATTTTTCGCGCATTAAACTTTTCATTGAGGGAAAAATATTTAACTTTCAGTAAATGTATTGGTATAACGTTTTGTTGTCGAACAATAAACTTATGATTGAAACGAAAGCATTTCGTAATGATAGCACTTTAATAATGAAAATCCATTTCGTTGTCTCTATGATGTAAAGTTGGAGGTCTAAAGTGTATCACACAATACAATAGCCATTGATGATGAACACTCAGCAGAGCATGAAAACAAATTTATAGAAAGGAATGCACATGTGTTCGTCTTCTACTATGTTATTATATTTTTCAATATGACATTTCTCTCACTTGACTCTCAACCATATATTTCTCTCACTTTCTTATATACATTTCTCAAGGTCTGAGTAACTCAAAAGTTAGTAAAACTTATTTTTTATGATATATGCATTGATGTTAAATCTTATCTCATAATATTCAGTATTGCATCGCTTGACTGAATAGCCAAAAGTGCAATTTTTTCATTCAAGTTAATCTCATTTAATGGGCTTTTCAAATAGTGTTCACTTGAATTCAGAGATGAGTTGCCAGAAATTTCTCTATCTTTTGAATTGTTGTTGAAATATGTAATCTTTATCATTGGGATTAATGGCCGCAATAGATATAAAAGACAAAATTCTTTGATAGTGTAGAAAAAAAGATAATATTTGAGAAACATTTAAGTAGAGAACTAGTTATTTGGCAAATCATATCAACTCATTAATTAGTGATACGACACTAAATGTGTTAGAATAAGAAATACGATCTCAAATGTCATAACAAAATTGAACTTGAAATCTAGTTTTATTAATGTATTCTAAAGCGG
The DNA here is from genome assembly GCA_034697245.1 of Malaconothrus monodactylus. Classification (NCBI taxonomy): domain Eukaryota; kingdom Metazoa; phylum Arthropoda; class Arachnida; order Sarcoptiformes; family Malaconothridae; genus Malaconothrus; species Malaconothrus monodactylus. The sequence continues at coordinate 40,790 of JAQIWZ010000001.1, read as the reverse complement.
AAATTATTGTTATTATTATTATTGACGAAATTATTTTTTGGTTTCATTAAATTATGTTTGAAAAATGAAAAGTTTATTTTGTCTGAACCGCAAATGCTATGAATTACAAACATTAAACATTACATTGAATTCTGCAAAATATATGTAGAGCTGGAAAGCAAAAATCATAGCATAAACTTTAATTTATTTAAATGAAATTTGATTCATTCAAATAAGCATTTAGATTACATCCTAAATAAAGCACAAACTAAATAAACAATTGAAGTTTTATTGCTTTAAAATTCTGAGAAATAGTGCCAAAAATTCTCAAAGCGATCCGTTTTAAATTAAATTAAAGTGAAGAACTTTAGTCTATTCAGTAATTGCTTCTTCCGCTGATTCAAAAATAGAAATTTCACCATTTATGATATATGTTGACTCTATGGTATGTTAACATTTTTGCATTCATGTTCACCACTCGTGTAACAGTTGTCGCAATTTTTGACATGTAAATATTTGCAATCAGCTTTCACTCCACTATGTTTTGTTACTTCTTCAATAATCAATTATATCTATTTTCAATTTACTCCTCTTTTCCATTCATTTTCTTTTCAATTTTTTATTTTGTTTATATTCATTTTTTAAATCAATTTTTAACACATCATTTGTTTTAAAATATTAGATTAAAAATTTTTAAAAATTATTGTTAAAGTTTAATTTCAACTAAACCGATAACGATAACTGTATTCAGGCATATTATAAGAATAATAGCGATATAAGTTTTAATAATGCATTTTGAATTATTATTATTAAGAATTTATTCAAATTTTAGAGTTTTTGAGCAAACAATCAAAGATTTTATTAATTTGAGAAAAATTTGATACACTCGTGTGTGGTGTAAGACAAGGTTTATCATTATGTAAAATCTTTTCATCACTCTTATTATGCGCTTTTATATGAACTCTTGAGAGGCAAAACAAGACAAACCCTATTCTCATTTGCCTATTTAAGAGCAGATTGAGAAAAGTGATAAATGTAACACAACCATTACTAGTTTGCTTATGGATGAATGCGTAAAGAGGCATAAAAAGGAATTCCATTCACTTTTCCAGAGAAGAGAATAGTATATAACAGAAAATAAGATTGTTTCACTTTATGTCACAATGCAATGCAGGGAAAAGCCTATAGAGTAAACCAAAATAACGTATTCCAACTGTTAGGAGAACTTCTGAATTGGTAACTTTTCTCTTGTCTGTATATCACTCACAAATTAGTTTACTGTGAGTTTGTGGCTTTTCGAACAATAATGTTTAGCGATTCGTTTACTCGTTAACTTAATAGTTACTTAAATGCTTTACATTTAGAAAACAAGGAGGGAAGGGAAAAAAGGGAAGAGAGAATTCTAGAGTAATTTAATTAATATATCATAAATAATAGTGTAGATCATGTAATAAGTCTGTCTAAAATATTGAATTAAGTGAGTCTTTATAATTCTAAGAGATTAGATCTGATTGAATATAGCATCTCATTGATTCAGACTTGTCAGGCTCTCTCTTACGAATAATTGAAAATGATAAAGTTATAAAATCTTTTCGTGAGTTACTAGACATTTGAGATAATCATTTAAAACTTTGATGGATTTGATTTGTAAATATAATGATTTTCCATCAAAGAATATTTCATTTAAATTATCTTAATCTGTAATTTAATGTGAATTATTACCAAATATATTCTTAAAACTTTTTCTGATATCTTTTGCTAAAACTTATTCTTAAGGAAACCAATTTTTGACTCTAGAAAAGGATCGAAATTAGAAACTCACTAACAATTAAGGAAATATCTAAATTTGATTTATTTTTTGTCGATATCATAAAAGTAGAGTTCAAATCAAATAACGATAATCTTAATGCTAAGGCTTTAAGAACTAGAGGGATGTCAGCACTGCTGTGACTTTCTTTGAATAACTTGATTCACCACTTCATGAACAGTTTGCCGAACACAATATCCTGTATAAGTCCTTCTGGACAAGTGACGACATTAGCTTCTAAGGTAGGAGTTAAAGGATTGACCCAAACACTCGTAGTTTTACGACCCATCTGGTCAACAGCTGCTCTCTAAGGTCAAGGCGTTTTTGTGCGCATTCACTTTGTTAAAAATATACTCTTTTAATTTTAAAGGAAGGGGAGTGTACTTACGGCTATGGGAAGGGAAGAAGTTTGGGGAACCCATGTTTGCCACCAGTTTAATACAAAAGATGTCTTAAAGAAATGATTTTAAGTTTTATAGTATGGGAAAGGAGAGGCAGTTGTTGCTCTCTCTCTATATGGGCTTTTAAATAAGGAAGCTTTCAAATTTAAATGTCTAGTCTATCAGCTGTTAGTCGACAGGTTCACAAATAAAACTTTTGCACTGCTTTCGATTTGAAGGTCTTTTTTCTTAAAATTAATTAACTGGTAGACTATTTCTAAAAAATTAAATTTCGGAATAAGAAGACCTAATTTTATTAAAAAAATTTCTAAAAAATTAAGACATCTGGCGATATATAGCATATAAGCAGCGGAAATATAGTTAAGTGCATTTTCATGCCTTCGTGAACTTCATTTTTGCCCTAATAACATTCACAGATATACTGGTCTACAGTACTGTACATCTTATAGATAGTTGACATGTGATGCAAACGTGAAATACTTTTTTAAGCCAACTTCCAGTCTCGAGACTGAGGAACATTTGCATCTATTGCTAAAGAAGTAGCAGAAGTAGCATCTCATATATTATTACATCCATATTTGAGGGATCGAATGACATTATTTCCGGACCAAAGAGGGAGAAAAACTTGCCAAAAGTCGACTCAAAACAACTTTTATAGTAAGTCCCAAAGCGTCCGGAAGTCCATCTGGCTTTGTATCAGTTGGACGACTGATGGCACGCGTTTGTCTCGCGTTAAGTGTCATCAATGTTCGGTTTCCGCAGCAATCAAAGTACTCTTAATGCATGCATCACTTGAATCGCAACACTTGCGTGTCGTACACTCTCTTCATTACTGTCCGCATTGAACTTTTATTGAATGGCCATTTCTCTCAAATATCACTTTCAGCCCATTTGGAAGTGATATATAGCAAGCAATTCATTTCACTTCCTGATGTCAAGAATTTTGAATCATAAGTTTCATTCTGTACGCATAGCTTATAAATAAAACTTCTAACCTGTATAATAAACCAAACATATTGTAAGCAGAAATTGCAATTTACAGTATTCTTAAAGCTAAATGCACTGAGAAGTGCTTTGCTTTACACATTTTGTGATTTGTGAGTCTATTAATTCAACGAAAGGTGCTATATATTTGAATACGGGGTCCTTTTAAACAAATGGCACCATTAGTTTTTTACGAACAGTACTCCTAAAGAACTGTTAGCTATTTTAATTATGTCCCATAAGAGGAGTGAGCACTACTTCAGTTATTTATGAAAGTACTGGTCATATATTATAAAAAAAAGAGAGGAAAAATTATTCCAAATGTGTTTTACTAATCAATTCTATGCACAGTAGAGGCAGATTTTAACTCCCGCTTTCAAACACAAATATTTTTTCATTTTTATTATTAAATTCAAACAATTTTTTATACCATTTTGTGCAATACTTACTATTTTTGCCAACTTCTGGGCATAAATTTATGAGGTTTTAACTGTGAATAAGATAAGTTATGAAGTTTTTAAAAACAAATTTTGATCAAAGAGGAAATTTGAGACTTCTATTTAAAGACTTGATCGTAAATCATGGAATCAATATTCACTTCTACTCAACCTAAAAGATTTTCTGAAATCTTAAATAGTTTTGAAAAGCCAAAAGTCATACGCAATACAATACTTAACAGTTTTTCAAAGTGACGGACAGAGATATACGAATATATTAGTGAAACATCATTTTGTATTTCAATTATTCTAAGAGATAACTGTACCAAAAATGAAGCATTAACGAATTAAAATAATGACAGATGGCTTTGTTTGTTATTAAGTCTTATATATTAGTGCTGTAACACAACGTTGATTCTAAATAAAGCTTACATTTCTGAGAATAATAACACGATACCCACCTGTTTCGCGGCTAGTTTTATAGCTAAGGAACCGTATCGCACTTTTTTCAAAACTTTACACTCAAGTCCTCAGTTTTTCTTTTCAATATTACCAGTTTTAAAAATGAATAAAAAAGGCTAAAGTAGTCTCAAATCCTAGTAATTTGAATTTAGTTTTATATTTCAAATTAGAGTTTGCTTTTGAGAGATGTTACGATAAACTAACTGTAAGTCAGCAACACATTAAACTTTTTCCTTAAATAAGTCAATTTTATTAAAGTTTACAAGAATTTTCTTTTTGAGCAATTGATTTTATCGCAAAAAATCTCTTACATTAAAATTCTGAGTAACTTAATGTGATGAACAGATTAGAGCAATCTTGTAAACACCCAAGTCAATACTCATCAGCTCATATTTAGTGCACTTTTAAATGATATGTAGTCTATGACATAAGACCAGCATCTTTTTCATCTTATGCGGGAATAGCAATTAACCAAATTTGTTGCGCAGTATAACTTAATAATATTAAGATTTATAATAAGATATTATAATTTTTATAAATACTGGTAACATATTTCAAGTTTTATTTGTTTGTTAATGCGATTTACTCAAGTTTTATCCCTAATACTGTTTTTAAAGAAGTTCTTAAATTGAATAAAAAAAAATTTTAAAATGTTTAAACAAAATTTAAAATTTTAATTTATTTTAATTTGATAGCAAGTCCACAAATTATTGACTTTTTTCATGATCGAAATTGGCTCCAAATATAAGCTGATATTCTTTATTAATGTTGATTGAACTTTGATTTTTTTCAAATTATCAATATATATAAAAACGATAAAATTTGTGCAAAAGTTTTGTGATTTTGTTATCAATTAATCTATACGTGTAATGACTATTTATAGTTATATGTCATGAAATAATTCAAACGTCCAGCTCATACATGGCAGCATTCATTGTGTTGGACACACAAACTGTTCAAAAGCAGTAAACGGCATAAACGTTAGTAAAAACGCTTAAACGTCAATTCAATGATAATAAATCCCCATAACATGATTCAATGATATCCCAAATTCTCGTTTGTTTCAAATGATATATTATATTATACTAAAATCTATTTAGTATCCACTGCACTGAATCATGATTGTGGTAAATAAAAGCAATCATATCATACAAATGATTACATGTAGAATATAGCTATAGTTAGCACCTGGTTCTAAATGCAATCGCAAATATTGTAATATGGGATGGGGGTTATGAGGGGCAGGTGAGGGTGCAATCATATAGTGTGCTCTATGCGTTACACTGATTTGCTTCAATTCATATCCTGTAATTATATCGACTAAAAATTAATGGCTTAAATGATTCTACAATTTTCTATTAGAAAATCCACTTTTCTCTTTCAATATTCTCTTCTCTTTCGATACAGATCAGTGTTTTATATTTTGACTCATATAATGTTATGACGGCATATAAAAATTTATGACATGCTATATAATGAGAGCAAATATATTTATAAATATAGCTCCACTTCATTAAAAACTAGAAGATAATGGAAATAATGGAAAGCAGTAAATTATAACTAAAGCTAATTTATAATTACGGCAAAAGAAATAGAGATAGAGGGGAGTTATTCTTGCAATGCTTCATCTCCTCATCTCATTCCTCCAAAATCTTCCGCCTTTTCAATCTATTAACTCCAATCACCAAATCATATTACAGTTTTGAGATTTTTCAAATGCAGATGTTTTGCTTAATCTAAGTTTTAGCTTTATTACGAACTCTTTCGTGTGGAATAATGATTTATAAAAAGTGGTCGACAAAAGGGGAAATGAGAGGCTGTATTGACAATCTTTCTATTACTTAATACATTCATCTCACATATATGTAATCATTGGTAAAGCTATTGGTATATTTGCTTTTACGAATTATTTTAAACCAGGTGTAAAATAGAGTTTAGTTTGAGGGAGAATTTAGAAACAATGTGTTTTAAATGAAAAGTTTTTGTTTAAGAGAATAAATTTGCAAAACTAAGCCTCTGTGTGATTAACAGAACCACCTGGTCTTAAGTACTCGAAAGTGATCCTCTTTAGGTCTATCCAAATAGACGGATGCATTCAATTCATTGATCATCATTAGCTAAGTATTATTACACGCTCTCTTGTTTAGTGAGAATCAACTCTAACATCAACTGTCAACTCCAAAGTTGCAAAGTTTTGATCCACAGATTATTCATGATTTTGCGACCAAAAACTTAAAACTTTTTCACATTATTGACTGCATTGAGATCGTCGCATGTCTTAGAGACACAATATTGTGCTGCAGCTGCTTATTATAATAAAATGTTAAGAGCAACAGTACAACTAAGATCATGGGACGCGTGTTCTCCACGTGCCAGCAATACAAAGTAATATACTCTGAGATGAAGAGCAGATGTTAGCGCGTGTTGGGTTTAGCTTTGAGTTAGGCTTGAGAGCAGAAACTCATATCTAAGACAAACAACCTCGTATTCTTTCACTTATTTATGCAGGTCTTTACCCTTATTCCAACCAAACCAACTGATGCGTGCGCCTCAAGGTTTTTAACATAAAAAGTGAATCAATTGTATTATGTTTTGAAAATCATACACACGAGCCCACCGTTTATAATTTCAATATTCAAGTAAAAAAAAGAAAAAACATTTGCATCTGGAGCTAAGTTTCTTTTCTCCTATCAACTTATTCCATACTATATTATGCTTTTATTATAAACACATTTAAATTTATAAGTTCTATATTTATTCATTTGGTCGCTAATGTTTATTAGTGATAATTCATAGCTTTTAATCTTTACTATTATTATTCTAATAATCTTCATATATATGATATGGTGACATATTTGGAGCATCAGAAGCAATAATTTTGAGATATAAGATATGATGTGAATTGTCAGGTGTGGAAATGTTTATAAAATAGCTCAAACCAACTTTAACGTTACCATTGAGTTTAATTTATTTTCAAGTAAATTATAGCGTTGATAACGTGATGTTCACTCTTATTCTTGTCGAGTATCGATTCATATTAGATACGACTTATTAGTTTCCATTACACGTACATTAAAACTGAAATTTATGTTGCTTAATATAACTTATATTGATGTCAATTTCTTAGAAAAAAACTTCATTTCTTCATTTTTTTTAAAACTTTATCAAATTATTTATACGTAATGTGAAAATTGAAATAATTTTCCAATTTTTAAATTATTCATTTTAGAAAGACGTTGACAACGAATTCTGGCTTAACTTTATTTTAATGATATGCAAAATGCAAACAGAATTTAGGATTAAATGTCAAAACAGATATATCTTTTGGAATGAGGGGTTAGACAATTGCGATAATGTTAGTCAGGAAAAGATTAGTAGTATTAGAGTTTTAGTAATTTAACATATTTTCAAATTACTATTACCATTACCTTCTCATTAAGCATGAAGTTTAATACAATAACAAGGAAGCATGTGTTTTCACTACAAGTATATGCCGAACGCTTGCATTCGGAATAGCTATTAATGTGTTGATTTGTGTCTATTCACGAAATCAGTCAAGTCTACAAAACAGCTAATATCGATCGTTAATTATTATTGGCCTTGAAATGAGTAATTCACCCAAAATCGTGCTCTAATTTTATTAAATTTTCGTGTTTTATTAAGAGAAAGCTTTGACTCATACCGTACTAATTTGGGTGATTCGACTATCAGAAGCATGATATCTTTGTACTCATATAGAAATAGTTCGGGTTTGTGCCTTTTAGTTACCTTTCCGTCTTTTCTCCTTCTCTTTTGCATACAGTCGATTACTAAGTAAAAAGAACATAGACATAGAGTGCAGCTGCAAAGGACTTCTAGCGCTCAACAGGACGTGATCCTAATATTCTTTGCTTAACACCTGGCCATTGGTTTCATTTCGCCAATATATTTAAGATATTAAAAGAGTCGCCTATTTTTTACAACACAGTTGTTTGATGTTTGAGACCGCAATCAAAACTATCATTTATTAAATACTTTATATAATCAAATAAGCAAATAATCTTTTATAAAGCATAACATTATAATCATTTACTCGACTCTTCAGATAAGTTTGAGTGAGTTTATAGAAAGAAGTGTTTTACGGAAAAACTTTGAGCTTTGAAGAAAAAATGACATTAAGAAACAGATGGTTTTTGCCTCACAGCCACGTAAATAATGATTGAGTTTAGCAGAAATAAATACAATTTCTAGGACTAAAACATGATATCTCTTTATTCTACCGGTAGTTATAAGTAAATTAAGATTTTATGTGAAGCTTTTTCTGTTGACCTCACTGTTTAAGAGTTGAAACCACGCCAGTTAGCTTTTGATCCAAATAGTCAAAACAGATTAAAGTTTATAATAATGTAATCTGAAGTGAATTATATAACGGTAGAAAAAATAAATAAATAAATAAAAGTCCTCTAAAAGTGAAAAGAAAATTGATTCGCAAGATAAATGAAAAGTTTAAATAAATTCTTGACTTTACTGAACACACTGTAAAAGCTGTTCAATAGTTTTATGTTTCTGCAATACAATTGTAGCTTTGAGTCAATTTAGTTAATACCCCTCGAGCAGCAAAAGGTGTCCTTTGTTTTGTAGAGTATGTTTTTTTGTGATACTAAAAAAAAGTATAGCCCGGTGTTGTGTTATGGATGCAGGTGCGATATGCTCTATACGGATAACACGAGCAAACAGTTAAAATGAAATAACTACTTGATCGTGATATAAGAGAAAAAACTAAAGCTCGATCATAGTTTCTAAGCGTGTTATAACCGACATGAGGCACTGATTTCCGTCCGTTATTATCAGCAACAATCAATTTTGAAGTTGGCAGACACTGATTCGCTTATTTGCCTTATAAAAAACAAAATAAAAAAACTATATGTTCTAAATATGGGGAGACACATAATGGGTTATTTTTTTGTGTACTTTAAAAAAATTTCATACGACTCAACACTTTCGAGTTAGTATTAAGTGAGCTCATGGAATATTACGATAGGAGTAGTAATGGGAAACAACTTAATTTTCATTAAAGTATTTCGCATTTACCATTATAATACAGGTACAGATATTATCTATATTTTTATTGAATATTTGAAATAAAATACAAACTCTTACAGTTCGAATATTCAACTCAACTAAAGGTTAGGCAAATATTTGCAATTTATACTACAGTCATATTTCGGTTTGATATCGAAATTATAAAATCCATAATTCTATTTAAAATATTAACATATATTTGGAAAAAAAACTCAAGTTTTGCAATGTTTTCAATTATTGAATAAAAGCGTGTTTAGAAACTTGAGCAAAAATGAAGAATACTCGAAAAATTAATTAGATTTTTCTCTGAATTAGTATATTGAGCAATTCACTTTTCTGCTTAACTGTTTTATAAGTTGAAATGTTATTGCTCTTCATCAATCAGCAAATGAAAGTTACACAGTTATTATCTTAACCCAAACAGGTGTCTGTGAGGCACGCTTTTGTCTCAAGTATTGAGTAAATTTGTAACTAATAAAGCATTTTTTTCAATGTTGGCTAATTTTATCAATTCCAAGCTTTTTATGTAATCGGTTTCGATTTCCTCTATAATAAAATTTAATATTTTTGTTCATCGCTGCCCACCAGTACTTATAGCTTGATATTGATAATGTTTACAATGCATTCATATTTGCAAAAATTAATTGCGGAACAACATTCAAACCAATTTATCTGTAACTCAAGATTCAAGTTAAGCAGAAACTGATAATTATCGATGTGTTGTGCAATTTTTGTTTATGTTCAGCGGTGAGTATAAATTTATAATTGCCTTATTCGCCAACCATCTGGCTTTGTGTTTGCATTTAACACTTTTTCGAGTGGCTCGTACGCCATCAGCTCGAAGCCTACGACACTTATCTCAATTGTTGACTCTCTCTATCATCTCCTACCCCTCAATTCGAATTAAGCTTAATCACAATCATCCCTATTCTTTAGTTCACTTTATGTACGTGTCGAGAATACTATTCGCTTGAATATAATTAATATTTATTTCGAAAGTGTCATAACTTATAACAGCCCTAACTTTTAGTTAACCCAAATAATATCTAACGTCCACTATCTGTTGGTCACTAATTTTGGTTGAATCTTAAAACTGCTCTTTTATTGTCCATTAAAAGATGATTTATATAAAAGTTTGATTTTCTATTCATATAACATTCAAATGGACTCTTGTCGTGCCCGCTCCACAGGAGAAACTGCAGGAGCAGATGTCAAGAAGAAGAAGAAGGTATACGATCGCTTGGGTGAGGCTTACGAAAAGTTTAAAAGAACCCACAACATGAATACACGCGAAGTTATATTAGTGTAAAGCCAGTAGCTTTTCAATAGTGAAATACAGTACGCTTTTACTCTATTGCTAGGCTCATCCGGTGCTCTGTCCAACTTTTGCTCAATAGTACATTTTAATTTTGAAAAGTAAATTCTGACACTTTTTAAAACTTTTACAAAAGGGATATATTCTCGAATGATTTTATTTCGTTTTAATATTTAGTCTTAAATCAATTTTGATTTTTTGCTCTGATATTAGATATTGAATGTTTAGCAAAATTAATGGTCGATCAATATTTATTTGCTTATATTTCATATTGAATAAACAATTCTTGATATTTGCTCTAGAGAATAAAAATTTTTGAATTTTTTCTACAATTTAAAATTGTTGACTTCCAAAATTACATAGACTTATAAATTGCTGCTCTATTTAAGTTGAATTAAGTTATGCCAAACTTGTGCTTCTGCTTTTACTAACTTACATATATCTTGAGCTCAGGAAATGGTTAAAAAATAGTAAATCTGCGTTGAATGATGTTCATGTTTTTCTTTGCCACTATTTGACAGCTTACAGTTTTTTTGGGCATTAAAATTTTTTATGAATTACTATATTTTTTTAAAAAAATATTAAAGAAAATATTTTTTAGAATTTTTTCAACACAATATTTTGTCGTATATATCAAAATATTTCTTATAAACAGCTTAATGAAGTTCTAAAGAATAAATTGAACTGTTTTAAAGATTCAGTCAATATTATGTTGATATTTTGAAGATAGTGCACACAATCCCACTCCCAAATCATACTTTATATGCATCAGTGATTATCAATTGAGTGATATTGAAAATTTAAATCTCCTCTTCACTGCTATTGAGAGTTTTTCCTTAGGTTTATGATTCAGAGGCACTTTTTTGGTCAATTTTTTGTCGCAGAGAAGTCCCCTGTATTGAAGTGTGTCTCGATCTTTTCCGTTCTGTGCCTTCTCGTTCCTCTTCTTCTTCTCGCGTTCATTTCCTGTCCAGCTGTCCTGCTATATGAGGAGCACAATCAAGATTTATATATATCTTCCTGCTTACGAGTAAGGATAAGGTTTTTGCTGTTACGTCTTTGATTACGTTTATTTTATTGACAACAAAATCTGCTTATGAAATATTTTGAGAAAAACTTTTATAATCGGTGACATAACACACCGAACGTAGAGCCACCAAAAGGGACCTCAATATTTTTCACTTTTAGTTTGTTTAAATCATTGTGAGCAGGAAACAGTTGCCATTTCCCACGACATTATAACTCTTGAGTTCCTGTGAAGGCTATCAACTTATATGACATATCTTTTAAATAACAAATATTCTATGTGTTAATCAAATTATTGGTCTCAATAATATTATTTCTTCTGATAATGTTTCAAAAGTTGTTTCATGTTCTACAAAGTGGTCAATCAAAATGTTATGAAGTTATGAAATCAATTTCTCATAATTTGAATATTATTTTGTAATTATCTTCACTCGTAAAATGATTGCAAATTTACTTAAAAGATATCATTATTAGCATAAGAATAAACTTTTAAATTGTCGTTAGTATTCCTATCATAATAATTATGTCTTTATAGCTATTGTATACAAAAGTTTGGGTGGAGTTGAGCTAATATGAAAATTAGATGATTTTATTTCATACTGTTTCCATACATTATAATCAGCTATAAGAAGGACAAAATTCCAACACAAACAAATAAAACTGAAATTGTTCTTTAATTATTTTCACCTGATATCTAATTATTGCGTAATACATTGTTTTACTAAATCTTTTATGTCAACTCTTGTTTGCAATTTATTGAAATCTTTCTTAACTTATTTTCAAAAATAAGTTAATATTCAATAATAGAATTTTTGAGATTACAATCTTGAAAGAGTGGTGTGAATGCGAGGAAATTTGAGGTGTTTTTTAATCATTTTTACGCATCAATAGATTTTACAATTGAAAGCATAACAAATCTCTTTAAGAAAACATTTTTATTTAGTTATGCGTACAATTCATAATTAAAAAATATTTAGCTCTCATTTTATTATATATCTGATAATAAAAGTAAAAATAAGTCTTCAATCAAATGCATTTCCGTTGGAAATAAGTTGTTGTTGTTGTGCATTTACAATATCTGAGAACAAAGAATTGCATTCATTGCATCCTAAGTGTCATATCATTTGTATCATTATCGAAGTAGTGCCACAACTGTTTTGATGCTGTGGTTTTCGATAAGAAGCCAAAATAAATATTGGGTTTTGTAGATTTAACATTTGCATCCGAACATCTTATATCAATTCATGAACATTACAATAAACTTATTGTACTATAAGCGTAGTAGTGGTATAAATGTTTGAGTCATATCGGTTTCCGACTCGCGACCAAAGTTTGTTCAATTACTTACCTTATTATTGCACTATTAATACAAATGCTTTAGGTTTTAAAAGAAACATTAAGTTTATGTGTTTATGAGGAAAGCCTAATAACAAATATAAAAATAGGGGGGTTTTTAAAAATAATGATATTTGCATTTGTGTCAAAGCACAGATGGTGGTAACAAAATTGAAACTCAATTCGATGTATCGGAACTTCTCGTAAACTAGTATTGGTATATACCTTGTATTGAGACCATAAGCAAAGCTCTAAAGTTATTGTATTGTAGTGTTGAGGACACAACGGGCCACTTGTTATAATCATTTGGCCGCAAGTGCTCATTGGTAGAGACAGTCGTCTGCATGAGTCTAACGTCATTCTAACTGATACTACAATCCAGATGCACTTTTTAAAAGAAAACCTTCTACTTTTACTCCGGAAAATCTTTTGAATGTCTTTTCAGATCCTAACTCTAAGGGAGAGGTGACTCTCTTTTACTGCATCTGCAGTTTTTGTTGCACTACTACTCACACTCTTTGGTAAAGTATCACATAAGGGGCTTTTTCTGTAGACAAAAACTTAATGTGTTGGAAAAGTTGCCGTTTACTCACTGCTATCCCCATCGCCAGGTTATACAAGCGTTGTCATAGATTTAGTTCTTATTCTTTTGCTTAGCCCTCTCTTTCTCTTTTTTCTCTCTCTTTTCTTTCTCTCTTATTCTGATTCTCTCTCCAACAGCAGCCGGTGTTGACGCGTGCAACGTGTTGTGAAGACGCAAGACGCGTGCTGTTGCTGTTCAAAAGACAGCTGCCATTACTTTTAACATATTGCTGATTACGGCAAATTTGGAGACCCCCATTGAGGGGCTAACTTAAAACGACGGCACGTGCCGCGAGTGTGACTTTGATTATACTCTTTGCTGAGTAATGCCATATCGGGTGCATTTCGATACTTCGATCGAAAATTCCGTCACTTAAAACATTTATGTTTGCTATTAATGTTACTTTTTTTATCTCTTCTCATAAGTAACTTTTGTGTAATAATCTCAAAATCTATGTTCCAATAGCTATATTAACTTTAATCATAAGATGTACTTGAAATTAAGTTTACTTGTCTCAGGGGAAAACCAGCATATGTTACAACTCTCCTTATCTTAAACATTCAATAAACTTTGATTTTAAGTAATAGAAGTTTATTTGTCAATCAAAATCAAATTCACCGGTCATTTGTCATGTTTTTTTATAGTTCAAAACAAAGTTTTTAGTAATTATCAGAAAACACTTATGCCTCACTATTTTTAGGGTAAAATTTTCGGTTTTAAAACTTATTTCAAATACAAACTTACAACTTTAAGTTTATAAAAGAAAGGAAATGGGTTGTGACTCGTACTCTCTTCTGTTCTGTTGATGGCTTTGCACTATTGCTAAGAGAGAGGAGAGGAGAAAAAGAGACTGAGTGAGCGAGGAAGAGAGGAAGAGAGAGAGAGAGAGAGAGAGCCACAAGAAGACAGGTGTGCACTGCTTCAGAGATGTGTGACAGCTGCTCTCTGTATCTTAGCCGAGAGCCGAGTACACACTCAAACAGCAAAGATGTCCAATACATAAGTTTATTCGCTATCGCCGTACATATGCTTTGGTTATTGATTCACTGATTATTGATAATTGACACACTTTATTAAATAATAAACTTTGTGTCTCATTGACAGATTAGAAAAACAAAATAGACGAACAGATTGCTTATATGCAGCTTATGAGAGACAAAACAATGATTAAGAATTACAAGTTTAGAAAAACCTATTTTTGTATTACTTTTCTAATTGTTAGTAAAGCTCAGCTCAAACCTGAGGTAAAGTTCATTGAAAATGTTCGAATCAGAGCAATAATGTATAGTAAGAGATGTTATTGTGAGTTCAGTTCTGTATATTAAGTTACAGAATAAAAAGTTTTTTCTTCTTTCGCTCTTTTCAATTCTTCCCCCAATCCTTAGTTTACGCACGCGTTCTAAAGGCGTACTTCAGTGCTTGTCATGAACTGAGAGGGGATATGAAAACTAGTGGCTATACTAATGCAACGAGACTTAGTTGTTGTGTTCCCTCTATTGCCTGCGATAGGGAGGGTTTTAGGTGGTCTTTAGTGAAGCCCTCGGCGAGATTTTCGGCAGAGTATAACTTTGTGAGACTGACTAAAGCTGAATAGATATTTCGCTACTAGTCACCGACTGTACCTGATAGCAGACGGTTCGAGTTAACAGTTTGTGCGAACGCTTACGATATATTGTACTTCATATACACTATATTCAAGTTTTAACATATTAGAGATATAGAGACTTCATCACAAATTGTAGTTTTTCGCAATTATGATCATCAATATATGTGTAATTTAAGTATTTTTGAGAATGTAATGAACTGTTTATAATGTTATCAATGAATTTTGTTTGTTTGTCTTCATTCATATGTCAATTTAATGATAACTTATTTGATATGACGCTTACTTAATATCAATACAAAGTTAAATGCGCTAACTTTTGGATTATAACAAACGATTGAAAAATAGCGACTAATTGTCATTCATTCCTAGTCTTGATCTCAATATAACTTAAATCTACAATAAATTCAACAACTCATTGATCTCTAAATTATGTCGCGACAAATAATTGGATAAAAAGAAAAGTTTTAATTCGTAATATTGATATTGATATAGATATTGTGCTTTCGACTCCTAATAAAATAAAAGTTTTTGATACTTATGGTTGAGTGTTGGGACCGCTGTGGGTCGCTCTCTATCATTAGACACCACTTATAGCTTATTATTGAATCTGAAGAATAGCGGCGACTCTTATATTGGCTTAAAGTTAATATTCTTTCTATTTTGTAGACGCGATCAACACTTCACTTATGCTCTGATTGCGAGCCAACACAACAATCAAACTATTCATTAAAACTAATTAATCAACGAATCAAACTATTGATTATTAACACAAATCTGTGAAACTATTCTTAAGTTTAACCAATAGATCGATTGGAAGTGAAATTAAATTAAAAGATTAAGTGCTTTATGTTTTATGTCTTATCGATCGGATGGAGAATCGCTTATTTCGCCCAAAAATGGGTCATTTGTCTCATCGAAGATCAAATTCAATAATGAATTGTTTGATTAAATTATCGATAAGTCTATCACTACTTAATTTAGTGCCACTTCAGGTAAGTCTATAACTACTTTTAAAACTTTTATAACTTTTTACAACTTTTTATATCAATTTTTTTTTCTTCAAATTTTGGCTCTTCTTTCAAAAGACATGTTTTTAATTGTTTTTAACTAAGATTTGTGTCCACTCTTTATGTTTGAAATAACTGAAAAGTCCGTTTATTGAAGTTATTCCTAAGTTTTTTCTTAACTAAAAGCATAAACGACTTAATGATATAAGTCGTGAGCCATTGAAACATATCTCTAAATAACTTATTTCTAGTTTTCGTGAAAACTTTCTCTACAGTCTTATAATCTATCATAAAGTTAAAGTTAAGTTTTAATGACCACCAGAAGAGATGACTTTTAGATTTATTCATTGATTGTCAACAGTGTTATTGCATTTCTAAATATTATTATCATTACTGTGTGTCTTGTGTCGGCTCTAAAAGTTGTGAAACAATCTAAATGTAGTTTTAAAGTAGAAGTTGTTTTCAGTGGCAAATCATAGCATAACATATCATAGGATAGTAAAGGCATTGGAAAGCGTGGGAACGAAACGACGTGCTTAAGGATAGTTTGAAGTATAAAAGTAAAAACTTAGAGAAAGGTCGCGACTGCCCATACTTTTTGTGGAAGCATTAGGTTAGAGGGGCTTATATTGAACATTGAGTAGAAGTTAGTCATAGCGTAACTTTTAATGTTTAGGACTAACACTGCGCTAACACTGCGCTTACGCCACCTCATAGTCTTTCATAGTCTTTCTTGAGCTGCTGTTGTATTTCCTCTCGTGGTTTGTTGTCGAGATATCTTGTCTAATGTCGCTTTCCGTACAACATATTGAAGGGAAGGCAATGTATGCAATGTATGCAATGTGTGTACACTCTGTATACCACATACCTTTGTATAGCTCTTATAAAGTTGTACTGTAACTACTGTAAGTACAACTTTATATTTATATATCTGATTATGCGATCCTAAACGACTTTCTTGATTTGCTACACAAAAAATAAAGTAGACAGTGATTATGTTGGGGCCACTTTAAGGACCACTTTAATAGCCCATCAAATTCTTGTTTCCGATTCGAGGAGAAGCTATAGTCAAAAAGGTAGCACTTCAAAGACTTATTAGAGCAATAGCTTCTCTTTCATATAAATTGTTGGCCTAATTCAATGATTTCAAAGAATCGCTAAAGTGATGTCAAGTTGTTCTTGAGAGAGCCTTCACCATGAAATAATTCACGCGAATTAACTTTTCATTTTTACCCATCACTTGCATTTAAGCTGAACTTTAGATTTGAAAATAAAAACTTTTTCCTTCATCAAAGAAATATACCATAATATTATTATAAGTCACTCCGAATTGATAGTCATTCCGATATTTAGCTTAAGGCTGTTAAAAAAGAAGTAGGCGTGTGTTGCGCTACTTGTTTTCATATTCTTGTTGAGACGCCCTGTGTTGTGTATTTCGGATAAATATGAAGAAAATACTTATTGGCAAAGAACTAAATATGCTCAAAATATGCACACAATTTTAATATTAATATTTAGTCTACAATTTTTGTTAGCTATTCAGGGGATTCGGTTTTCGCCGAAAAAGAAACATTCAAAATAAACACTAACTTCAATAGTAAATGAATGGCTACTCGAAAGTCAGGTAGCATTAGATATTACTAACTGTAGAGCAATTGCTTTTTCACGAGCCGAACATTAGAGAAGACATGCATCTCTTTTTTATTTAGTTTGAAAAAACATGCACAAGCTCTCAATAATGATTAGATGCACTTTGCTTTAGAGTATGCCTCACCCCAGCCATACACCTACTGGTCTTAATCCTAACAAAAATGATTCTCTCATCTCTTATGATGTTCTTGAAGATGTTTATGGCACGACTCGCTGAAGGCTATAAAGCAAACCCTCAAATTTGTTAATGCAGGGATCGTATGAAGAGAGTGGACACACCTCTTAATATCTATAGATTGAAAGCCCAATGAGCCAAATGCCAATCTTATGTTGGGCTAACTTATTAAAAGCCATAAATCCTTTATTTTGTCTATTTTTATAATTACTTTAATTAAGTATAAAAATTGTTTCTCTTAATTAGGTCTCATCGTCGGGTGTATTCGAGTTTCGTCTCATTTCATTCATAAACGAATTAAGTCGTGATGCAGTGGGAAATTGTTGTGGAAGTGGATATAGAGTAGAAAATAATGTTCAAATATGTAGTGAGAAATGCCAAACATTTTTTCGTGTATGTCTCAAACATTATCAAACAAATATTGACCCCAGCCCTCCCTGTACTTTCGGAGAAGTGACCACTAAGGCCTTCAACGATAGTTCAGTCATCATAAAGGATAATGCTGTCAATGGATTGGATTATACCATAAGATTTCCATTCAATTTTTCTTGGCCCGTAAGTCATTACTACCTTTATTACTATTATTTATTTATTTTATCTTTTTTCTAATTTGTATTTCATGTTCTTTTATCAACATATCTATGAAATCAAATAAATCATTGAAAATTGTTATAAAATTGAATGATTGATTTGATTTTCACTATAATCGTGAAGATTTTAATATTCAGATATTCATTGATTTAGATTAAAATAATTTTGTCACAAAATTAAGAACAATTGGAAACAATCATTAATGTAACTTATTTTTCAATTTAGGGGACTTTTTCTTTGATAGTAGAGGCATGGCATAACGCTTCTTCTTCGTGGACATCGTCTAGAGGTATGTCTGATTTTCAATTAAGCCTTTTTTAATTCGATCTTTTTTTGCTATGCATTTCCTCACTCTCTGACAAAAGTAGTAAAACCTGAGAATAAGCGCAGTTCATGCAAGTGTGCAGAACGAAAGTCGTGAATCTTTACATAAACTTATAACTTGTTCACTAAAGATATATAGTTACATAATAAAAGGCTTATGAATGTGGGAATGAGAAATTCAAGAAGTTATATTTTAGGGTTGTGTCCGTGACAGCAGTAGATTCGCAGCAGTTGGCGTTGAAAATTACTATGTAATGGTACAGGTTTGACGAATATAACCGGGAAGGCGGGACACAAACCGGACTTCAGTGGGAGAAAGTTTGAAAGTTTAGTTTTGAAAAAAAAACTTTTCGTAATTCTTCATAGTTCGCAACTTTTACTGTGAGAAAAGTTAAACTTTTCTTTACTATCTTTGAGACTATTGGCTCGAATTTTTTTTGTTTTTCAAATTCTCGATATACTTTACTTTCGGAGTCGATCTTTTGCTTAGTATCTAAACTTCTTTTTTTCTGTTAAGTCAACTTGTCTGCCACCAGCTGTTGCTTCAGTATATCTTATAAACATATCATTTGAGTCCAGCCTAACTTCAATTGTGTCCATTGAATCGATGCGAGAACAGCAGCAGTTATTTAAGCAAAATTGTCATTCAAATGAATAGCAATTAAGACATTGCATGCGTTCTGTCTTTTTATCCAAACTGTTGGCATCTTTAGCCTCTGCACTGGTTGGCAATAATAGCATTTTGAGAAGTTTTCAGTAGTTGGACTATAAGTTTCTAGTTTGGAGAGTTATAAGTTAGCAGTTTTGGTTCTGTTGCATAGATATTGAGTGCTGTTAGTGTGGGAACATTGCCGCAGGCTTTGCTTTTCGTGTGCACGTCCCAAAAAGAAAATCTCCTTCGGTTGATGCACAGCAACGATAAAAAGAACAACTACTGGATTGAAACCCCCATCATTCCTATGTTGCCAACAGCCATACCGTTGCACTGCTTCCGACTAAAGGAAAGTCTCACTTAACGAACCATAGTTTTGAGGAGTGTGCGAACCCTGCCTTCAATATATATTCTGGTCTCTTGTTCTCTCTCTCACTCTAATCTACTTTAATTAACAGTAGAATTATATCGGCATAAATATCATGTCGACTAACTTATAATTTAGAAAAACAAATTATTTTAAAATATATTTCTACTAAAATAATTAAAAGTTTATTGATATTGATATTGAACACATTTCATTGTTGTTCTAAAAATAGTAAGATTTGGCACATCTATTAATAGTCGTAGTACTGTATTTGAACATTATTTGTATCATTAGGTTAGTAATAGTAAGTTTACTTTCCTTTGTCGTACTCTCTGTTCAAGATTGAGGGACAGATGGGATGTGATGACTGCTGTCGCATTTTCTTTAACGGAAATTGTATTATCATTTAGCAGTTGTGCACATATTACAACTTACTTTATGTGTCTTAAAATAATAATATTTAATTACATACTTCTCAAGACAATGAACGCGTTTTTAGAAAATTAATATAGTTTGAGGTAAATATCTTCGTTAATTTATTGCCAACTTCGGAGAAAATACTTTAGTTGCTGGTTGTAATTCTCCTTTAAAGTTGCGATTAATCTTAAGTGAACTGTAAAAAATGGAAATGAAAAGAAATTTGATATTTGTTATATATTTCATTCTGAGAAAGAAAACTATTTAGCGAGTTATTTATCATTGATATTCATGATTCGCCTGTTGTTAGCCTAAAGGGATGCATAGATTTAATGCTAATTCAAAATTTTGTAAAATTAGAATTGAATAAATTTATCTTTTAATCAGAGATCTACTAATGAGAGTTTTAAACAGTTTTAGTTGTAGAAGACTTAAAGTTTTAATCCTTCCTTATATTGTTGGTAGCAATGGTCTAAAATAGTAATGTATAATATCAGACCGATTTCGTGCATTTTGGGAGGCATATCAAAAAATTAGTTGATGTTGAAAACATTTTAAGAAACAAGGAAGTGGTGGCTCAGCATTCATTTGCCCTTCTGGTGGTAATAAATGCTGTTTTGAGTTTGTTCTACTCATTCTCTCAATTGTGTCCCACTATATATACCAATTGAAAATTGATGTAAAGTATATTTAATTCCGACCTTTTATAAAGCACACAACAATGTTGTATAACTTTACATAACTTATCGACTACTAACTCGACTTTATTTTATAATTATTCCATACCAAAAGTTACAGATCGTGACGTTCAAGTTCGTGCTTCAAACAGCCCCTGACTGAGAATTAGCCAAATTTTGTTGCCCTTTGCATTCTTATCAAGTGAATAAAAGCATACGTAATGATAATGTAGCCGCTCTACTATCTTAGCTTCAGACAAAAGTATCAAAACTACTATTGTAACCCACTTTTCAAAATTAAATTATATGCTACTCTTGTAGTACTAAAATCTTTTACAAATTTTGTTTCTTTTGATTTAATTACTTCTTGTGCGAATGCGAATAATAGAGTTCGCATTTACTATCGGTTACAAAAGTAGAGAAATAAAATTGTTGGTTGAGTTGAGTTATACAACTTTAAAACTTGTTGAAAAAGGGAAATAACTGAACAGTTTTGCAATGTTTAAGCGATCATCTGGATCTATGATCCCTCAGGAATAAGTTTGAATGATGGTTAACCACTTAAGTACTTTTGCTACTTTCAATTGAAACCGCTTATAATCTTACTAAATGATGAGTAGGCTCTATAAATGCCTAATGAGTAGCACATTAGGGCTTAAGCTTAAATGAAGACATAATGAAATGAAGGTCCCATTATTGTCATCATTACTACTTTTATTGGCATTCTCGCGGATTAACAAAAATTGAGTTTCTAGAAGTCATTTATCACATTGAAAATTAATTTTCCAAAAGGGCTAAACTTTTTGGGCTAAACTTAATTTAATATTTTCTCACAAATCATCTAAAATGAGCCAATAGTAGAAAAATAAAGAATCGGATTTTAGTAAAGGAAAGCTATTGTGCATATGTTCCATGAATGGAGCTTTCACTCGAACGTTAACGAGAGCTTAATATTTCTAATTTCAAACAACTAACTGCTAAGATGTTGTCGGGAAATACGTTGAGGCGCCCAATGTTTCAAAGCATTGCACGCGTAATAGTCGTTATGGTCAAGAGAAGTGAAAGGAAGGGCTATTTATCCGATGGTAGTCTTTCTCCTCGATCTGAAGTAACCAAACCATCTGGCACTGGTTGAGGCACTAGTTGTGGCACTAGTGCTGGCACTCGCTTTTCAATAGTATAGCCGTTGCCCATCACATCACCTTCACTTCCGCGCCTCATCTTTACAAGTATTAGTTGATATTGAAATGGCTGGTAGTGTTCAGAGCTCTGAACTCACTTTTATTACCTTTTGGTTTTCTCTCTCTACACACACCAAAACTCTCTCAACTTTTCATAAAGGAGTGCTGAGCCCGTGTTACGCTACCCCTCACAATATATTCTCTTTCCCTTCACAGGCTTTTTCTATTGACGATAGCATTGCATCTTAGTTTGTCCTTAAGGAAGCGGGTGATCCCAGACCGTGAGAAAGTCTTCTAATTTTACAAAATTTATGCTCATTGCAGGGTTTATTATTTTTGTTCCAATTGAGCTCTGATTCTGTGTAAAACTGTACAGTTTTTAGTGAGGCGTCTTCGAAAGACAGCTGTAGTATTGGCTCCCTTTAAATCGTTCCATATTCTATGTTTACAATCACTTCCATATAATTTTATTTCCTGCGAAGTACTTTTGCTCCTGTCATAAGTGACATTGACTTATGTATTACTGTTATTGATGCTAATATAGTAAAAAAGGTTTATTCCTCATAACATAAAACTCTGAGCTCATGATAAACGGCAAAAATTATCCAAAATAAATCATCAAATTCAATAAAAAACAGTTTCAAAGTGTTTGTTTATTAAGAAAATTCTTGAAGGAACTCATGCTCTTCAAAGCGTTTAACGCAAAAATAATTTGAGATGAAGTTTGTTTACACAAATTTCTTGGTTTATTTGATTCCACATTTTATGTGCGGCCAATCAATGCTTTTTATGCGCTCGTATGAAATTTGTTCCTTCTCTTAGTTAAAAGAACTGATATTTCAAATAATTATTTTCACCGTTAATTAAATAATTTTTTTATATTTAGAATATTTAGAAAGTCTGTTTCAATGATAAAATATCAGTTGAAATAATAATATTCAGAGTTGAGGTTGAGTTAAGAAATGCATATAATATTCTAGTAAACTATTAACTCATCAATATTTGAAATGAAATTTCAAGAATGTTGAAAAGTTCAAAGGATTATTTGTAAAGAATCTGAATGATTGAGACAAACCAGCTCTTTCGTATTTTTTCAAAAATGAATAATTCATGTGATTTTGATATAGTTGGTCAGTAGGCCCATAGTGTCAAAATGATTTCCTTCTAATATAAAAAATAAAAAACATAATATTATGATTAAATAAATATAGACAACTTCCTCGTATTACAATATTGCACGGTATGTATGCCAAGCATACACTTAACATTGACCTGCAAAACATGAAATACCTTAGGCTAGAATAGAGGCTCAAATAGTTTGAGACAAAAAAGAGGAGATCACAGTACCATTAAGTGAGTGACCATTACAAGAGAGACCGAATTTCGTACCGCTATCACTAGTAATAAGCTCTGAGTTTTCTTCATGTAAACAAATGTGGGCCTATTTTTTTAGCCTTTTTAAAGTCTATGTCTGTTTCGCCGGTAGCTCTGATTGAATGTTTAGTTAGACGTCACTTAGGAATGAGCCTTTTCTTATGCTTCTAATAATGTTTTAGGAGAAAAAAAGTTTTCAAAAACTAATATATGTGTGACGGGAGAGTTCCCTCAACTAAAACTGCTTCTTATAGTTATGGAACAACTTTCAAGTCAACATTAGATCGATCTTATGAATCGAAATTCGGAAATGATGGAATTTATAACCGACATTATGTTAATTGTCTGCTGATTATTATAGAAATATTTTGTGATTATGTCATTTACTATAAACAAGTAGACCATTATCTACTGTAAGAATCTATTGTATTCTCTTGACTTAAGTGATCCAATACATCATTTAGACTAAGACTCACTGCTTCTGTAATTTATCCCTTGTTTTTAACCTGTTTCGTTTGGCTTCAGGCCATTTCACCTCCTTTTCTTAAATTAGATTCTTTCAGAACTTAATTCTTCGATAGTCTATGTTTTATACAAACATTTATTTCTCCTTTCGCTTATTTTCAAAATCAAAGTTTTGTTATTTTACCCCTAATAACAAAACTTTAATTTTTTTTTTCATTTCTCACTTTCTATTTTATGAATAATTGAAATTGAATTAAGCGTTAAATAAATTCAATTATGAAATTATTTGAAATATTTTCATTTAAAATTCAAATCATCAATTTTTTTCTTTTGAAAACAATTTACTCTCTAATGAGAATTCCAAACGTAAACGTGAAAAACAAAAATGTTGTATTTCATGATTTAAATCACAGATAACTTATTGAAGAAGCGATTCGTTTTCAAAATAGTTTTGATAAAGTTATACTCATCTTCTGATTGACATTGAAATTAAAGACAATGTCTGGTCATTGCATCCGTAGACAAAAACATAATCAAATAGATAAGAAATATTTAATATAATGAATGAATTCAACCATTTTTAAAATTATAGATCGATTTTTGGTTTTCCTTTTTTGTCTTACTTTTTCTTTACTGAAATTCTATTAAAACATTCAACTATTGCTATCTTATGTGTTTTAATAGTATTTTTCTTATTGAGTTCGAGAAGGATATACTTAAGTTATCTTAAAATCTCATCATTATTCTTAATTTTGGGCTCGTTTTTTACATTTTACACTTTTGTGATAACTTCGCATTAGTAAATATAAAGTCTCTTGTGAGAAATATCACATTGAGCCGCAATTTTAAGTGAATTTATTGTGAGAATCAAAATAGAGCAGCCTTTAAGGTGGCCAACCGTAGTTCCGCGGACTAGCTTTGAGAGAAGATTTTGGCAGGCATTTCATTTTAGGAGGTTTTCTACGTCAACTTTGCCTCAATGATTAGAACACATTTATAGTTATGAACTAAAGAAAATCACTTTTTTGGGCTGAGATTCCTCTTATGAAACTTATTTGAAAAAAAACTATTCATTACATTTAAAAAGCAGTAACATAGCAGTAACATAATTGATACTTTGGGCATAAGCCTACCTTTTAATGAAGATTGACATCATTTCATTTTATTCAAGCATTTAGTTTCGCTTTTTATTTGTAACATTTGACTTAAAGGCATTTTACTATATATTTAACACAGAAAATAATTCATTGAAAATCTTTTTAAAAAATTTCTCTTCCATTTGATTCATCTCTTATTTTTCAAATATTTTTAATGAAATATATTGTTTTTTTGTTTAGTTTCTCCAAAGACAACAACAAGAAGTTTGATAACAAGACTAGCAATGTCTAGATATCTCAAAGTGGACAACAAATGGACACAAAAGAGCGCTCATAACAATCAGACGACATTAAATTATTCATATCGTGTTACGTGTCAAGAGAATTATTTTGGAGAATATTGTGGTGCTCTTTGTAAGCCAAGAGACGATAAATACGGACACTTTTCCTGTAGTCCGGACGGAGAAAAGCTATGCTATCCAGGATGGCACGGGAACTATTGTGAAAAAGGTAGGTTTAACTCAATAATTAATACATATGGTTTGATTTTGATTGTATTTAGTGATATAGACACAAGTAGTACTTGTTATAAACAAACAAACTCAGTGTTAGCCAACTATTCAAACCCATGACTTGGGCGTAATTCTATTTTCTAAATAATAAAGTGAAACTTTAAATACCTGTAGTCTGTAACAGATTTAGTGTGCATGCGATCTCTTCCATAACTAACCATTAGTTTTTTCGTTTACTTTCCATTGCTTTGACATATTTGCGTGAAGAGGCGATCAATGCTCACACGTTAGCGCTGCCTCGTTGACAACCGGACATCCGTTATTTTGAATTTGCAACAGATAACTATTATTATATGTCAACCAATGTTCTAACAAATAAACATAAATGTTTGAATTAGAACTAATTTGGCTCTTGTTTTGGTTACGAATAAATTCTTAAATATTTAATTCTAAACTTATTGCTTATTTGGTTAATACAGAAAATTGTTTTGTAAATCAATTTCGATTTTAAGAGGCTCTTGACCAGAGGAAATATTTGCCATTAGTTATGCCATACGATCCATAGATGCTATTGATTGTAGACTCAAGTGTGATATGTGTTTTAGAAATAGTCTCAATTTGGGCGTAGTTTTTAGGACTTGTGCAATTCGTCTCTTTAAACTATAATTGTTTAGTTTGCATCTCATCTCTATTGGTAAGCTTTAGTGTTAGCATCACATCACACAAAGTGAATGTTAACTTTTAACGAGCTTGAATTAAGAAACCGGTCTATAATAATTTGACACGAGATGATGCCTTCTTAAGGCAGTTTACACGCACATCCTCTTGACTTGCTGTGCATGACTTCTCTTTTGAACCCATTGGCATAACTGCGTGGAAATCTCTTTTTTTCTAGACTTTTGTTGCTATTTTTCTAATAATAATTACAATTTTAAGTCTTGATGTAATGTAATGTAATGTAGTGTAATGTATATCATATCAAATAAGATGGGGAAAAGGCTAACAAAATTAATGTGCGGCCAAAACAATCATTAGTTTTAATAATTTAGAGAACTTCAACTTTTCTCTACATGAGAATGGGCTCATACATAGTTTTATTGTTCCGATTACATGATATTTCAATACTTCATTACTATTATTTATGAAAGGACTCACTTCTCAGTGGTTGAGCTAACAGTAAGACTTGACATTGGCCTTCATGACTATATGCAATCATATATGCAATCAATCTATATTAAAATAATTCAGTTATAAAGCATTACTGCTATAAAATAACTTCAATTTGAACGCTATGCCAGTCTTCCTACTAAAACACAGCGGTATTGAGCAGATGAATATTTAATAGTTTGGGTCATCTTCAACTGTTGATTGAGGACTTCTTAAATCAAAGACAATAGTTATGATTCAAAAAAGAAGTCTTATTCTTATTCTTGATCTTTTGAATTTGGTTGTGCTCTAGCAATAAAAGCAAAGCCCCCCAAAGTGTCTTGTTATGCATATGATTATAACGAGTGCAAAGCCCCAACTTTAGTAAAGCTAACTTTGTGTACACAGCTTCAGACATCCCCTTCTATTCCCAATTCAAAAAACATCCCTTATATTTATGTATATTGTTCGGTGTTGTGCGTTAATAATATTAGAGTGGCATCTATTTTGCATTCACAGTTTCGCACAGGCTTTCTTTCCTATGAGGGGATACTATAGGGATCACTATAACAAAACCAAGTGCAAAGCTCTCACAGGTGACAGGTTTGGTTCAGGTGTAACTATTTATCATAACAAAATAAAAAAGTATGAATATATGTAATAAATATGAGAGAAAAACTAGTTGTCAGATTATTATTATGTCGCTTCAATAGGCATTAGATTTCTTTACTGATAAAATAGTTTTCGCTAACTTTTTTATATTTCAATATAAAAAGACTTGCGAAATAAGAAAAACTCTCAAATATTTAAATCATTTTTTTCTTATAAACAACAAGAATATCTATAATATTCTGTTATAAATTTTACTTATTTTTGGCCCTTTGAACGCAGCCTTGAAGCAAAACTTAGTAACTTTTGCCGTTTTGAGGGACACTTTCGAGTCATTAAAGTTGTGAATTATTATTTACGGCGCATTACTTAGTGGAGCATTCCTTTCTCTAATCCATTGACACCAAAGCCACTCTTTTGGCTCATTCTCCCGAAATATCCCATTCCTGAATTGGTATTTACTATAGAGTAGCTGTGGTGAGAATGATGTGTCTCATTATTGCTTCCAACTAATACCCTATTAACCCACCGACTGACTAAGATTTGCAGCGCGAGCTCTATTATGGGCTCTTCAACTTTAACAACGCTATCATTTACAAACATGGGTACAAACTTGAAAGTATATATTTTGCACAACTTTTTTTTTTATCTAAAACCTATGTTATAAAGTAATTTAGGTGCACACTGGGAGGTGAGGCTCTTATGCTATACTCTGCTTGTCCTTCAAATTATACTTCAATAAGGCTTCTATTTTAAACTTAGTCTAAACCTGATAAAATAGTTGGTTTTTTTAAATAATAGCAGTTAAGCTTAAAAAATAATTATTATATTTTTCGTTTTTGTTTTACAGCAATTTGCCGATCAGGTTGTAATGAAACTAATGGAGAATGTTCGCAACCAAACGAATGCAAGTAAGTCATAGAATCGTAACTCACTTTGAGATGTGTCTGCAATATTCTATCAATTTTTTCAAAATTATCTTTAAAAACGCTTATTTTTATTCAAATTTATTTTAATAACACTTTCATCACTTATTCAGATGTCGATATGGATGGGAAGGTCATAATTGCAATCATTGTACTAAATATCCGGGTTGTCTTCATGGTTATTGTGTCAAACCATGGGATTGTTTATGTGATGAAGGATGGGGTGGACTTCTTTGCAATCAAGGTATTAATTGAGAAAGAGAGATAGAGAGCTTAACTTTCGATAATTAATTGTCAAATTGATTAATTATCAATATTTTTTGTTATCAGATTTGAATTACTGCACAAATCACAAGCCCTGTAAGAACGGCGGTTCGTGCACTAACACTGGTCAAGGATGGTATACATGTGAATGTCCTCTTGGATTCACTGGAAAGAATTGCGAATTAGAGATTGATAGTTGTGCTCATCTTCCCTGTGCTAATGGAGGGACTTGTAAAGTAAGTTAACAATGAATTAAGAATAGAATAATTTTGAGACACAAGCAATCGACAGGTGGCAAGAAATTTGCTTTTCAATAGATACTTATTCCAAAAGAATGAACTATTCTTTGACCACTGCTAATGTAAATTAAGGCATTTGCGCATCTGCTGCCCTTAAGGAATTTACTTGCGTTCTGGTCTCTCTTCATGACATTATTCTGCAATAAAATAATTTGAAATGACAGCTGATAATTGTTAGGAAATAATCCCTTTTTAGTGAAAAAATCGCAGCTGCCTTACAATGTGTTCATACAATGTTTTGCTATTTGTTGCGTCTGTTTAGTGCATGTGTCCATCATTAATAAGTCAAGCGATTGCACGCTTGAGAATGTGGCTAATAATTAGCTAATCAGGAAAACCAACTCAATATTTCTTCGTTGAAGTTCTTCATAAAAGTGAATTCATAGTCGGAATTATTTGTTTGGGAAAAATTGCCGTAACCTAAAGTTTAATATGTAATAAATTTTCGATAACATGCTTGAGAATAATTTTTCAAACTATTCTATTAGTTATATATGAGTTGAATATTGGATTGCGTGCATTGCTATAGAATGCTCTAATTGAAAGTGGAAGAGAACATCATTCAAGTTGAACAATAAGAGCTTTATTATTAGAATGACAGCTCTGTAATAGCTATAATAAATTAATGCCTATTATGATGATTATTATGAAAATCCCTTCTTTGAAAAACAATGGACTACAAAGTATAAGTGATGCTACAATTGGTCTCTAAAATTCAACTATCATAAAGTTTCGACTGTTAGCACCTCTCACTTTAAATAGTAGTTATGCAGCTCTTATTATTGATGGCATTTTTGTGATGTAATAAAATTCTTCTTTCATTCTTTGTTAAGTTTTTTTCATCAATTTTTATTTTTTATAATAAACATTTTTTCGCTACACATAAATCTCTCAATAGGCTATTAAACTAAAATGATTTCGTAATAATTTTTTGTGTATCTTTCTTATGTATGTCTTTTCTTTTCTTTTATAACTTGATCTCTTCTTATTCTCACATCATTTTCGCTTTGCTGTCAAATGATAAGCATCATTATTATCCATCATCAGTACTCAATTCATTTTGATATCTTTACGATTGCACGTGTGCTTAAGAAAGACTTAAGAAATAGTATGACTTTCTACTGATTTACTAGAGTTAGTGTTTCACTCATCTATATTTTACTTTTGATATTATAATAGCGAATATATGTCCACATAATATGGTTACACATACTTTTGAATTGTTTCCCCTCAGGCACTCATGACAGCAATTGCATAAATGCCAGCATAAAATGCTCTGTTCTATTCATGTTCTTTATTTCAATACATTCTACTTTTGATGTATCAAATTTTTGAAGCAGTTTAGTATGAATTACATTCTCATTAATTATTCTTCCCAATTAAGTGAATGCTAAACATAAGAGATATTCACGTAATTTAATTAAATTGAATAGTTTCTAAATGATAATTAAAACTAATGTTTTTTCTCCATCAAATATAAATAGTATTTTTTCATCTGATATAATGTCGTTTAAATGTATATTTATGCTTATATTGAATCATTTATGCATGAAGTAGTCCATTGCCAATCGCATATATAAATTTGTTATAATATTGGGTGGCATTCCTTACAAAAAAAGCCCTTATCTTTATGCATAGGCATGAAAGAAAAAGCACATTTTTCTGACATGAACAACGGGAAAACGCCCACGACTTAGAGATTTAATTTGTATTAAAGGCAATAAGATAAATGCAAAGTTGGTAGTTGTCATCCGAAACGGATGTCTCTGTGGGAGACAATAATTTGTGATCGAGCGATTTTAACATATTTTCGTTTCTCTTATTCCGTCTTTTATTCTGTCTCTTATAGAGTATAACAGCCAACAACTATACGTGCGAATGTCCTCTTGGATTCTTTGGGAAGCACTGCGAAACAATGGCCAGTGTTTGTACAAACAATCCGTGTTCTAATGAAGGAACTTGTGTTGACGGCCCCAGTGGTTACTTATGTATTTGTAAACTTGGCTATCAGGGAGACAATTGTCAAATAAAGCAAACAGATTGTGATCCGAATCCATGCACTAATGGTCAGTAATTTAATTTAATAATTATAATTTAGGAAATATTCTCTCACATGAAATGTTACTTATTTGTGATATGTATTTCAGGTGGAAGTTGTGTTACCACTGATGATGACAATTACAGCTGTATTTGTAGAGCTGGTTTCACTGGAGATAATTGCGAGCTCAACATCAATGATTGTGATGTGAACCCGTGCTTCAATTCTGGCACCTGTATTGATGAAGTCAATTCATTTAGATGCTTATGCGTTCCGGGTTTTGTTGGCGACCTTTGTCAGGAAAATGTTGACGATTGCCTGACAAAGCCCTGCTCTAATGGTGGGACTTGTCTTGATTTGGTTAATGATTATAAGTGCACGTGTGCTGCCGGTTATGTCGGCAAAGACTGTTCTATTAATATAGATGAATGTGAACCTAATCCTTGCCTTAATGGAGGCATTTGTGAAGACAGAGTTGAGGAATACTTTTGCAAATGTCCGACTGGTTATAGAGGACAGAGATGTGAAATAAACGATATTGCATCAATGTATGATGCGCCCCAACCTATTTTCAATATATTTGATAATTCAACTGATTTGCCCATATCTGTGTTGTCCAGTGAAAAGGCAGAATCGCTAACACCTCAACAGTTAATTGTTATTGTAATTGTTTCATCGAGTGTGCCATTTATGGTAATAATCGCAACAATTTCTATAATTGTTTGTAAGCATAGAAAGAATAGACTGCAAACAAATAACAGAAAAGATGAAGACGAAGCTCGTCGTCAGAATGAACAGAATTTAGTGACGAGTATGAATAACAAGTGTGTGGATCTCCATCCGGCCGCTAATGTGATAGTCAACGCACTGGATCGGCCGCCTTCTCTAAATCATCTGAATAGAGGCAAAAGTGC
This sequence comes from Malaconothrus monodactylus, assembly GCA_034697245.1. Classification (NCBI taxonomy): domain Eukaryota; kingdom Metazoa; phylum Arthropoda; class Arachnida; order Sarcoptiformes; family Malaconothridae; genus Malaconothrus; species Malaconothrus monodactylus. Next base: position 9,109 of record JAQIWZ010000001.1, on the reverse strand, counting down.
GACATTATCTAAATTAACAAATGAAAAATATGACTCGCAATTAATATATGCGCGACAAATGGCTGCTAACGAGAAAGCAGCCACTTTACAAAAAACTAAATCAAATAATAAGCTGCTCAACACTGAGTGTGGAGTCAACAACAGTAGACCAGTCAGCAAATTAATCACAGACCATGACAACTATGACAACAACTATGACAACAACTACGACAACAACATGTCAAACATTGCTTTAATGCCAAACAAAGATTGCATCGCATCGCACATCAATACTATCAATACCATTGAAAGGAGAGGTTCATTACCTCATCCACATTCAGTTCCTAATCCATTAGCAAAGAGGTAATTGAATTCATTTGCTTTTATCATAAATAAAACTTCTTTTTTATTTCTCCACTTAAGCGAACAAAATTATTTGCTCTTTTATTTTCAATGCACTAACAATTTTTATTAGCGATAAAATCTATTATCGGGCGAGACTTTAAATAAGCTTTAAATCTCAACTTTTTAAATACTTTTTTCAATAGTATAAACTTTCATTTTTTTACTTTCCTTAATTAATTGTATGACTAATTTTTTTTATCTTTCTTTCTTTTAGTGAGTCTTCAGTAAATAACTCTACGATTGCATTAAACAGAACAATGGATAGAGATATAAATAGTCAAAACAATTTACACAACAATATCAATATAGCGGCCACAATGCGTCACCATAGAAGTAGTGGTCGTTCCAATCATTCGATTTATGTGATAGAAGACCATTACTCTCAGCCAACATATGCAGTACCAGAAAAACTGTACGCGACTGAAGTGTGATTTTATGCGATTTCTCTGTTTTTGTCTCTCAATCAAAAGGATTGAAAATTATTTCTAAGTCCTATTAATTTATTAATTATTGAATTATTATTATTATTATTATTATTAATGATATACTAGTTGTTGCTCTGCCAGTGTTGAAGTGCCTTTAAATATATGTATAGTTCAGACATCAGACAAAGAAATGAATGCACTATTTTATACTTACATTAAAAAAACGTTATCGTCCACTAAATTGTGAAAAAAAGTCTATCAAATTTAATCACAAAATTGAAAATTTCATTATTTTTCTGACTTATAATGTGTAGTCGACTTTAGTTGAAAGCTTTTTCCACTCTATCTCTCAAATAACCCCTTCGGCTATGATTTATACCTCGAGTTAAAAAAAGTTTTTCTTCTTTTTTACAAATCATGAATCCCTTGATTACTACCAATAATTTTGTTGAAAATGTTTTTTTCTTTTTTATCGTAAAACTCTCCCAAATGATGATTAAATAGAAAGATATTTAAGTATTATTTTTGTTGTTCATTTTCTTGAAACAAAAAGAGCTTTACTTAATACAAATAATTATTTTTTATGAAAAGCTACTGCATTGGCATAGTTTTTGTTTGTTATACTTAATCAATTTCTCCAATAATCGGATGGAATTAATTTAAAGTCAAAATAGTTTTTTTAACATTTTTTTGTTGATAAACTTGTAAATTAATTAATGTATATAAATATATTATTATTATATATAAGTATTATATAATGTAAACTCACTCCAAAAGAGAGAAAATGTCATCACATCACAGAAAAAATTATTGATATGTCATTTAATGTAAATATTAATATAATAACATTTTGCGCAACTCTATTCTCATTCCGATCACTCATATTCGCAAATTGACTATAAAATCATGACTCATTAGTAATAAATTAAATTAAATAAATCACAATTTTTAAAAACAAAACATTTGTCTATTATTTATTTATTTATTTATTTATTCAAATTCGTGCAACAAATTTTATTTTTCAGACTGTGCTACGAAGTATTTAAAGTGATACCAACTTTTGAAAACTTTTGAAAACTTTTCTAAAGTTTATTGAGTTTTTTCCTAATGGTCTTTCGCAAACTTTCTGCTATTGTTAATGTCTGAAAAACAGGAGCTCTTCTTAAAGCTCTACTTTTTTTAAATGTCAATGCGATACACTTTCATCGATACAGTCAATTCTGTGTATAAAGCATTGGCTAAAAAATTACTTCTCAAATAATTGTCTTGTTTTTTTCGGAATACGACTTTGAGAGATCGTATCGAAAAATAAAATAAAAATGACTTATGATGAATATCTGACTAAAACTCTCATCAATAGTTTTGTTGAGTAGATGGAGAGTATTTTTCAAAAAATATTGAATTAAATTAAAATTTTGCCCTTAAAAGTAACTTTTATCGGTTGATAATTTCAAATAATTTTTTATCATTGAATAAAAATTATCCAAAATAGCCAAAAAATAATTAATTTAAAATGTCTTAAAAATTTGAATTTGACAGAGAATAGTAAATAACAGAGTTAGCAATAAATGGGTTTAACTGTATAAAAGAAGTGAGTGTAATTTTATGTGGCTTTTTTCCTGACAGAATTGAAAGTAGAAGGTCGAAGGGTTGTTAATAGGTATAATGTACACTTTCAGGTATAGCTATCACTAATGGTAATGACCAAGTATTGTATGACTTTAGAAACAAAATTTGGGAAAAGCGTCGCTTTTTTCAAAACTATGACTAGAATTTCATTTATTCTTTCCCGTGTGATGTTAGAAGCAAAGTGTCCTTGTTTTGTAGAGGCTTCTGACCCTCCCTTAACAAGACATCATTCACTTGCTATCCTCTGAGTCGAGACTATACTATACCGTCAATTCTCGTAATAGTGTTTCAAGTCTAAAGTCATTGAACGTAAACCATTAAAAATGCACGACATTTAGACATTGGGACACAAACTCGTTGTCGTTCGGGAAATAAAAAGAAATCATAATAATAACAATGACAATAATAGAAATGATGGCCGAACTTGATTTCCAACTCTCTGTAACTAATCTTTTTATATGTTCGAAATGTAAAAAGAAATTATATTTTCTATTTTGAAAAAGAAAAAAAAGAATAAAGAAAATTGTGTTCATTTTTTTCTTTCACTTTTCGATATAATATATATTTTTTATTAGTGTGTGGAGTGAGACTCTGTCGCTCTATTTTATGGCTGCCTTGAGTCGAGTCACGGGTAAACTATAGTATATGATCCTAACACTGACTCTCAAGACTTTACCTTAACTTTTTAGCTTCAGTGAAAACAAGTTTTCTCAGATTTAAGCAGAAAAAAGGCGATACGCATCAGTGGCATCACTGGCATCGCTAGTATGGACGTAAAGCGTCTTCGCACGGGAAGTTGTGGTCCATCATCTATATGAAAAGAAACTCTGAGTCTCAGTGATGTGTGACTTTTTAAAGCAAATGCTACCGCTCGGCTTCCACTCTAGCAAACAACCACTTCCAATGGCACCACTATAGGGGTATTGATCACTAACTCTCCTAACCTTGAAAAATAATTTTTAGTTTTCTCAGTCTTATAAGTTTTTTTTATTGTGTCACATTTGTGTCCCGTTTCCACACAAAGAGATCAATCGACAATAGCATTAGTATTTTCGATAATTATATTTATTCAAGTTTTTAAGCAAAATCACAAATATTCAAATCACATCTATTTAAAAATAATTTTAATATTAAAGTATTATTAAACTATTTAAAAATTTTGAATTAATTTTTGAAAAAGTAACAAAATTTGAATTCTACAGTAAAAAATTTAGGCTAATATACAGTGTGTATATTGACTTAAATTACTTCAAAATAAACTTGTCGTTAACAAAACTCTATAAAATTAATTTGAATAGTAGGAATCATACGTGAGGTTGAAATTTGTTTTACTGTTCAGTAATATTGCGACAAAACTATATAATTTATAGATAGTGAAAGTTAATTAGCAATTAGTTCTTTCCTTTTAAAACTCTTAACTTTAAAGCAACAAATGATCTCATGAAAGATGTGCAGAAGTTTATGCATCAGAGATTTAAACTACGCATTCGACTTCCGGTAACTTAACTTTCAGATGAAATGCACATGTATTGCATGCAATCTTCTAAATAGAGATACTTCAACATTATTGACTCCACTTCAATAATATGACCCTTTGCTTCTATCACTGATTGAATATTGATAACTCTCTTCGAATTCTTGGAATAATTTTACAATTCAAGTGAAGCATTTTTAAGATTCCTATTCCAAAACCACTTCAATAGATACCATTATATTATATGAGATTTTGTATTTAAATAGAAAACTTTACAATAATTTTATTTGTTTGTAAAGTATTGATAAATATCAGCGGAATATCATTTTTAGATAAGAATCAATAAATTTAAATTTTCCAAAAGTATTTTTCGTGAAGTTTTATTTTAAAGGAAGACTATCTTAAAAGATTTAATGACTAAAATTTTATCCAAATCATGGTTTACATAATGCAACTCGCATTTCAAAAATATTTTTCTTAACTTTAGAATCTCGTATTCCTTTGTTATTGAAAGCAAGAGTCAAAAATCAGTTAATATTAATTAAACAAATTCACTGGTGAATCGAGTTTATGGCTCTTAAGTAATTGATAAAACTGATAAAAATAGGTTTCTTATTCAAAATAAATTTATGATATTTTTTCAAATCTATCATTTTAAAATAGTTTAGACATTTGACATGATTTAGATTTGATTTAGAAATCACTCAATATCTCGATTTTTGACTTTTCCTTATTTCATCTCAACTTTAAAATTACAATTATGTTTGAGATTCACTATTATTGAAGATTAAAAAAACGTTACTCGAGATACATGTGTTAAATATTTCCAACAATTGAAAAATTGTTCGTTATTTTTCGATAGCAATAAAGTTATCGCTAATTGAATTGAACAAAACACAACTACACAATAGTTGTTATTTTCATTAAAAATTCTATTGCGATACCGGACTATTTCAAATTAGATATTGTTAAACTTGTATAGTCTGGGAAAATGAAAACAGGAAGCAGTTTATTCAGATAATTTGATGATAGGAACAGAGATTTTTTTTCGGGATAAAAAATCGTTTCATTTCTTCGGAGAGTTTAAATTCTACAATTTTGATATAAATTTTATTTTCAAATTTATTGTTTTCTCTTAAGTCGATTTTCACAACTTTAATTGGAAGCTATTGATGAAAAGTGTTAGAAGAAATATTTTTAAAAGAAAAAAAATTAGATAATTTTTTTAAAATTATAAATTTGGTCAACTTAATAGTATATCAAATATTCTCCAGATTTTCAAATCAACCGAAAACATTTTATGAATAACGGATAAGTTTAAAATTTAGTTGAATATCAAGCATATGATAAGATATTATTGCAGACAAATTACTTGTGAAGTTATATTTATGTTGTTTTACGAGTTTGATATAAAACAGTGGCGAACAAAATTTTTCACAATTTCTCACAATTTTTAGTTTGAAATTCAGGAAAATCTCAATTATTTGCACTCAAAATACAAAATGAAAATAATTCATTGTTTTTCAACTTTTTTGAATTATTTTTTATTACAAATTATTTAGTCTAAAAAATTTAATATTTTCCTAATTTTGTGCAACTCAGTCTAAAACTCTGGTCCCGCCATTGATATAAAAAAATATGAGAAATATCACGAATTTGGACTCAATAATCTTTGAATGAAAATAATAATAAGAGTGCCTCAAAACAATGAACTAATAAAATTGCAAATTCGTGAATTGCTTCTGTAGTTAACGAGTGTTTTATTCAAACATTAAAGTTGAAATATCGGTAGCAAATCTTGACTAAAGAAAATCTGAATATATAAATATTATCTCAAATATATTTAGCTTTTTTATCTTCTTCAAAGATAACATAAATTTAAGAAATAATTTTACAAAAATCAATGCGATAAAAGTTTAAAGTTTATTAAACTTTTAAATTGTCAAAGTTTTTATATTCTAGTTTCACATATCTTTCATTCATTTGGTGAGAAATATTTATTCCAGAAAATTTGAAGCTACAAATCGTGATCAACTCATAATATCCTTAATGATAGTTTTATAAAAATCATTTAATCTCTAAATAATTTCATTTATAATAATAATACAATTTGTTGAAATGAAATTATAAGTTCTCGATTACGTTCAAGTTTTTCAATGCATTCAATTATTAAAAATTTTGATTTCAAAAAAAAGTTATTGTCCAGCATTTCTTCGAAAACAAAGCTTAATTCAGTATCAAAGCTGCAGTAATGAAATTCCTTCAAAGGAATTCGTTATCATTTTATTGATTCAAAAACATTTGAGTGAGTGATGCATCGCATGCCATTAAAAGCATAGGGCATCGTATTATCATTTTGACATCACTGACATAACTGACAGTTTCTATCAGAATGTTTTGCGAAAAAATTATATTGTTTTCTCTAACACGGAAAACTTTGACGATCAAAATCTAGTTTTTACTCGACTGAAGTGAGAGAGAGCGAGAGAGAGAAAGAGAGAGAGAGAGCGTTTCAAATGCGTTACGCCTGTCGTTACATTCGAGATGTTTGATATAAGATTAATATTAAGTTTTTTGTGATTCATCTTTTCCAATAGGACTATTTCTATTCTAATTTGGAGCGGTGTTTATCGCTTAATCTCGTTACTCATCATTTGGACGTGTTTATTAGACCTTATACTCTATAGTTCTTCTGCAAATGCAGTGCATCCACATTACTGTCTAATGTTGTCTTTACTCTCTGTATAAGCCATAAAGTTACTGAAGATCATTCTTTGCTCTTTTAAAAACGGGAGTTATTGTTTTCTTAATGGCTTTATGGCCTTAGATTAGATGTCCGAGTGGTCAAAGAATTGTCTTTTGTTGCAAATGCATGCTTTGCAGACGACCTTCTCAGACATTAGTCACACCGGAAAACATTTTTGTGCAAAACAAATCAATAATTAGAAAGACTTATAAATTTGAAGCTTCAGTTTTTTCAGCTAATTAACAAGTTAGATATTGGTCACGCATTGAGATTTAAAGATTTACTCTTATTTAATCAAATGTTTAAATCATCAGTACTTCAACTTTGAACCGTTTTTTGCTTCATTTCCAATTAATTTTACAAATAAGCTTTTTTATAATAGAATTTTCTTAATTTTCTTCGAACTTTTAATAACAATTTAATGACTAAATTTGAACTCAATTCTATTAAAAACATTTTGATAGTGAAATGAAAACTAATTGTATATTGAATTGTAAAACTTTTAATTTTCTATCAAATTGTGGTACAGAATCTTGAATGAAAGTAAAACGTTTTTCACAAATATGTGAAGTGATTAATCACTTTCGCTTGTATATAACTAATATTGAAAGCAAACATTACAACTCCACTTAATGTTACAAAATATAATATCAATCAAATTTGTTTTCATTATTTGATACCACAGTATTTATAATACTTATTCACGTCAATTAGTACACATTGTAAGTGATTCAAAAGAATTTCTAAGAATTTGATCGGGTGGGCAGAAAGGAGTTAGGGAGGAGTAGAGATACTTGCATAGTATTTGGAAAGATAAGGTATTCTATGTATTATTGATCGTCCATTGCGAATATTTGAAAGTCTGTCAACGCGACAGGAATCTAATTACCCGGTAAGAAGTATTGCCAGATTATGAGACAGAAGAATCAGAATACTTAAAATGCATCGCATGGCGGGTCCTTTCATTATGAGTTGGGGAACACTTCAAATGAACCGTCACTAATGAGCCAATACTTAGTTCACATTAATGTGGACTCAGCACTTAAGTCCTGTAGATGTTAACCAATGCATTCTTCTCTCTCTTCAATAAGTTTGCTATCATGGGGTTGAAGACAAAAATGGTCTCTCATTCGATCATTTCTATGGTTGATGATAACGGGACTTTCTGGTATATAAATGCCTCTTTTCAATACTAGACACAAAGACACCTTCAGGGGTGTAATAAAGTGACAAAAGCACAAAATTCGGTCTTTCCTTTTCATCATTTACAGGTAGAAAATGTGGAGGAGAGTGAAAATTGTTCGATATCGCAATCTTTGAATCAGACCTTAAGCTTTAGTTTCAATACTTGATTTACTTATGAGAAAGCGAGTCTCATAACGTTCATAAACTTAAAATCGTTGATTTAGTTGGCAAAGGATTTTAGTTTTATTGTAGCCATAACAATAAGTGGGGCCAATAGATTAAGAGCTTTTTTCTTAATAGTGAAGTAATTGAGTTTATTAATGTTGTTCATTGAGGCGCGGATGCTATGAAGTTCGCACAAAGTTGAATGGCATTAAATGGCTAACAATTGTATTGAAATGCAACAAAATGCCATAGAATTGCATTACTTATCATTGATGATGATTTGTGCCACTTTCAAAACGCTTTTATTTAATGTGAATACGAGAGAGCTTTACTCTCTTTATGCTATTTTCTAAAATGCATGTCAGTCTTGTAATAACATTAATACATTTGTACGCCCTTTACAGGGGAGGGTTTCTAGAATTGCATCAATGGTAGAAACTGTTCCGACCCGTTCCCCCTTTCGATTGACCAAATATAAGATTTAGTGCATTCCAATCTCTAAGGGCTTTGCGAAGCAATGGCTCACACCTTACTATAACTTTCATTGAATAATAGATAGGTTTCGATACGCTCTTAAATTGAAAGACATTTTTTCAAGTTATTCAACTTTCCGAATAAAAGTTTAATCTTTGTAAATACACTGTAAATGGTATTATTGACTGATGAAAAATGTAAAAATAATATATGAATTCTGTTTCAATATTTGTACAAACTATAAATGGTATGCATTTGAACTCAACAGTAAGTTTGACTGAAAATTATATTCAAAAGTGTTATCATAATTTGATATCTGCACAAATTCACTCTTTATTTATATGACTTATTTTGCAATAAGACATTTCATTAGTTTAAGTGAAAGACATGTGCTTTTATTTATGAAGAAATTAGTCATAATTTAGTGTTAAATCACTACTTATGAAATTAATTTTTATCTACTCTTTTACGTTATATTTAATTAACTAAATAATTATAATAAAAATGACTTAACATTAAATTATGACAAATTTGTTCATAAATCTTCAGACATGCCTTTACAAGAAGTGTCTTATTGCGAAATAAGTCATATGAATAAAGAGTCAATTTCTGCAGATATCAAATTGT